>LR751504.1:21289-156082 GCA_902729485.2 Mus minutoides
CCACCCTGCTCCCCTACCCACCCACTCCCACATCTTGGCCCTGGCGTTCCCCTGTACTGGGGCATATAAAGTTTGCAAGACCAAGGGGCCTCTCTTCCCAATGATGGCCAACTAGGCCATCTTCTGCTACATATGCAGCTAGAGACACCAGCTCTGGGTGTACTGGTTAGTTCATATTGTTGTTCCACCTGTAGGGTTGCAGACCCCTTCAGCTCCTGGGGTACTTTCTCTAGCTCCTCCATTAGGGGCCCTGTGTTTCATCCTATAGATGACTGTGAGCATCCACTTCTGTATTTGCCAGGCACTGGCATAGCCTCATATGAAACAGCTATATCAGGGTCCCTTCAGCAAAATCTTGCTGGCATATGCATTAGTGTCTGAGAAGCAGCATTTTTATTTTGCACTTGGCCCTTCAAGTTGTGAGTGCTCAGGAAGTACCAGGTAAACAAATGTCTGCTCAGATGACCACTTCCTCAGACCCTGGATCCTCCCACAGCTGCCCACTGCTCTCCCTTTTTCTGTGTACTTTATACTAATAACTCCAGTTTCTGGATTTTCCTGTTTGTAGTTTCTGCCTCACCCCCACCCCATCCAGTGCCTGGCCCAGGTCCTCACGGTCCTCCCCCAGATAATGTTCCACATCACTTCTGTTTGCAGACTCCTACCAGGCAGCCTCACCCCTAGGTCTCGGCTTGTCTGTCTCCTGGCTCCTCTCTTCTGTCTGGCAGGGACACAGTGCTTCCAAGGCATAGCTCTGACCCCTCTAGCTTCCTCTGGCAATTTGTTCCCAACCTCTGAAGGCCTCGAGATGCATAAACAAGTCTGCCTCTATTTGGGAAATCCCCACAAGAAGAAAATAACAAGATGTTAGAATTACAGGAATGGAGAGTTGTCAGGAGTCCTCAGGCGGGATATTCTTAGTGTGGGGAAGGGCATCCCTTTAAGTGGGAGTATAGAAATGGCTTCTCTCTAGAAGAGCCCATATCCAAAAGAAAAGTAGCTATATGTGTGAATTCCAGGGTTAGAAAAAAAAAAAAAAAAGAATGCTTCGTCCTATTCTGTCACCAGGTGGCTTTCTCTGAACTGCCTAGTGTGTGGGTGTGTATATTTTCAATAACTTTAGCATGATATTTTTATGACCTTTTGGCTAAGTAATAATAATATTGATAGTGAGTTTGCAAGTTTAGCAAACAGAAAAGGGTTCCCAGTTAAATTTGAATTTTAGATAAACAGTGATAATATCTTTAAGTATGACTGTCCTGACTATTGCCTGGAACAGTATTTTATCTTGTAATGAGAGCTGACATCACACCCTGCATGTGTTATCTTCAGCAGGAGTATGTTTAACCCTAATTAATGGCCATTATATATTGAGTCTCTGCAGTATGCCAACTGCTTATGTGAATTATCCCAGTTAACCCCCCATTTTCCTTTTATAAATGAGAAACAAAAGGCTTTGAGATGCAAAAAAAAAAAAAAAGAAAGAAAAAAGAAAGCCCACCTGTAGATCATATAGCCAATAACATACAATACCAAAATTTCTACTTTTGCCTGGACACAAAGCCCACAAGCTTCCTGCATTCACAGGTCAGATCTGCCCTTTAGAAAAGTCTAGAACCTTTCCCCAGCGCTGCCTCATGTTGCACATATTTCATTATATGTATGTCTCCGTATGCACACAGGGTACACGTGTGTCACTCCTCAGGCGACTAATCCCATAGACAAGTGTATATGGAGCTAGAATTAAAAGCTAAGATTCACATAGACAAGCCAAGATAGAAATTAGGGTTCCTCGGCTTCAGCTGGATCCTGTCATAGGCTGAGCATCCCCAACTCGAAAGTCTTCTGCATCTGAAAGGAAGGGTACCAGAATGATGCCACAGGTGGAAGAGATTGCCCCGAGAAGCTTTGTTTGGGCTGGACATGATGGTGCATGTCTTTAATCCCAGTACCCTACGAGGTCGGAGCCAGCCTGGTCTACATAGCAAGTTCCAGGTCAGCCAGGGATATATCTATCATAGGACCCTGTCTCAAAACATACACGTTTGTTTTATGTTGAAACTATCTTGTAAAATTATGCTCAGGTTAAAGTACAGAAAGTACAGATGAGGTATACATTGATCTTTCTGGTCAGACCTGGGTCCCATCCTCTAGCTGTCATTTCTGGTTAATTTTCCAAAGATCTGGAAAAAAAAAAAAAGCCCTGAAGTCAGAAATGCTTAAAGTCCGCATTATTTAGAGTATGCAATCCCCACCCTATGTTAGAGAGCACACTGAAGGCTGGACCCCAGAAAATCACCGGTAGTTCTGGGAACCCCATGAAAGAAGCCACACCAGGGGCAGAGTTCTGAAAAGAGAGTAAAAGCAAAGAGAGTGAAATGTAAAAATAATTAAAGGTCTGAAGATGGAGACGGTGGCCCCGTGGGCAGATGTGTGAATCCACAGGGAGACCAGCAGAGGTAGAAACAGGCGTGTGTGTGTGTGTGTGTGTGTGTGGCTGTCACATCCAACAGCTCCCTGTGGGACCTAGAGAATGACAGGACAGCCAGAGTCCTGCTCCTTTCTTCTGTGTTTGTGCACCGAGCCCCTGGACCCCAGGGCAGGCTGTGGGGCAACAGAGGATGGGTATGTTGATGTGGGTCCTAGGTTCTCTGGACGATAATGTCTAAGATACTGGCTGCTGAGCACAGGGCTAGCTGCGGATTGGTCTTTACACCACTAGGGTGATGAGTTGTATTTCTGTGTTTGTATATCATCTCATGGCTGAGGCTTTTCTCTCTCTGTGTTAACTGTAAATGAAAAGGCTGGACAGCCACACTTCATTCTGCAGGGTCCCCAGCTCAAGGCAAAGGCAGGCTGTGGGGCAGGGAGCAGGCGAGGTGGAGAGAGGCCATAGACCCAGTGACGATGTCTCATGGCTCGCTTCTCAGCCTTGCCTATCGCAGAGGCGCATTTGAGTTTTGGTTGAGCCAATGGACCAGAAGCTTCTGTGGCAGGGTATTAATACCAACAGCTGTCCAGAGCCTTGGTTTCCTCAGCATGGAATCAGTCATAAAAACCTTTCCCCTCTAAGCTTTTTAATAGTTCAGAGGAAGTATGAATTGCTGTGCGTTTGCTGAGGGGTAATTACTGTGGCAGAGTCCAGTTCCTCTTTCAGTAGAGGTCCTAAATCAGTAGATACTATTCCTAGCACCTACTTCAACAGAACTTCAACAGAGGCATCCGATTATACTAGATTTCAATGGAAGTCTACTCTGGTCCCAGGGTCCCTGTCTATCTAAAATGTATGTCTTCTAAAACAAAGCCCTGTGTTGAGAGAAACCAGGGGCAAGGATAAATGTAATCGCTAAGACTCTACCTCAGTGATTCTCAACTTGTGGGTTGCGACCCCTTTGGGGGGGATTGTCAAATGACCCTTTCACAAGGGTCGAAGATCAGATATCCTGCATATCAGATATTTACATTATAATTCATAACAATAGCAAAATTACATTATCAAGTAGCAACAAAAACAGTTTTATGGTTAGGGGGGGTCACCACACCATGAGAAACCGTGTTAAAGGATCCTGGCATTAGAAGAGTTGAGAACCACTGCTCTGGACTATCTGCTGAGTGTTTCCAGATGTTTTAGAGGGAGTTTATAAAAAGTCTATCTTCCTAAGTTCCCAAGCACACCGGAGCCATCATCGAGTTGGTATTTGTCAAGGATCTACCCTGTGTTAGACAAGATTCTAAAGAAAGCGCCTGTGTTCTGAGGGTGCCATTTATATTGTAAAATATACTCACGTAAGTAAAACTTGTGATGATCTGTGAAAGAGAACGTCAGATATGGCAGTTAAATAAGTCCCCACACCTTGTGCTGCCGCAGTAACAATCCGAAGATTTCCTGTGAAAAGCAATGATCTAAAATCACAATGAGTCAAAGCGATATCATGCATCCCACATTGGCCCTGGGAGATCCTGTGCCTCTGAGCCAATGGAACACTGGCTCCCTTTGCAGCGTCCTTCTAGCACGTGTGACCCCATTCCTAATGAAGATTTGGGTTGACTCAGCTGCATCAATATTAAGCAGGAGTTATGAGGCTCTGCTTGTAGGATGAGAGTCAGCGCCAAACAGCCCTTGGACATAACCACGTCTCAGAAAACCAAGACTGAGATTCCCACAGTCCCAACCTCACAGGATGGTGTGGGACAGAAAGGTGGACCCAAGAGAGCCTGCTCCTGTGGCTTGTTGCCTGGGAGACTTGAGCTAGAGAAAGATGGGGAAGCCTGCATGGAACCCTCTGTTCCCTGTCTCTACTCAGAAGGTCCAGAGAGAGAGAGAGAGGACACCCCAGACACCCCAGGGCTCATTCCCACTGTGAACTTGGACTTGCTTTGATAGCAAGGGCACGGGGCCCAGTGTGAGCTTTCCACATCACAGGCCAACTCTTGAGTCTAGGCTATGGGGTTTATTTTTAATTTTAGTCCTGTGCTTTGGTTTTAGAAATATGGCTACATTATTATTTTTTGTTGTTGTTGTTTTTAGTTTGTGATGTCAGTCAAATTGTTATGAACGCCTGAGAGTGAATCTCATGATCTATTCAAAGCTCCTGCTGTTTAGAAGAGAAACACAGGCTTAGGGTCCACAAAGGTTTCTCAAAGATAGAGATCTTTGTCCCTCCTGCTGTGCATCAGGGAGAGGTGGCTTCCAGTGATTCAGTTTTTATATATCTTCGGTGTGTGTGTGTGTGTGTGTGTGTGTGTGTGTGTGTGTGTGTGTGTGTGCTGATGCATACTCTCCACCATGCCATAGGGTTCCTATTGCTGTGATAAAACACCGTGACAAAAATCAACAGAAGAGGAAAGGGCTTATTTCTGCTTATCCCATCACTGAGGGAAAGCAAGGTAGGAATGTGGAGGCAGGAGCCAAGGCAGAAGCCATGGAGGAGTAAGTGCTTGCTTCTGTGGCTTGCTCAGTTGGTCTTCTTATACACCCATGGCCACCATCCCAGGGTGTCACTGCCCACGATGTACTGGGCCCTCCCACATCAGCCATTATTAGTTAAGGAAATGTCCTATAGGCTTATCCACAGGGAAGTTGTATAGATGCGTTTTCTCAATGGTGGTTCCATCTGTTCAGGTGACTCTAGCTTGTGTCAAGTGGACAAACAAGCAAGCATGTGACATATATGCACAGGTCAGAGGGTAACTTTGTGGAGTTGGTTCTCTCCTTCCATCTGTATGTAGGTTCTAGGGATCAAACTCAGGTTGTCAGGCTTGCCGTGGTAAGTTCTACTGAGCCAATGTCTACTGAGCCATTGTCTTAGCCCAGGTCACCCTCTTTATCTTCCATTTTCTGCTCTTTCTAATGGGACAGAATGGGAGAGCAAGGCCAACTCCAAACTCTGTCTTTAGTTCACCTTGGGTTTTAGGAATAAATCTATAGTGGTAAACTATATCCCTTCCCTGGCCACTCCTTTTGTTGATAGTCTCTGTTGGTGGCACAGAGTAGGGCAGAAGTGGTAGAGACGGTGGCAGGAGTGGGATCCCGCCTTTTAAGTATGGGGAGAAGAGCAGTTTTCTCACGGGCCATGTTTCCTATTTTTCAAATGGACATTTGAACCGTACTGATTTAATGGCACCGATTTAATGGCCTTTCTTCTTTGTTTTACAGAAACAAACTGTCACTGCTGTCAGAAAAGAGGTAATTAGCCTCCCAGTTCCAGTGAAGCTTGGTTTTTAAAGTCTTCTAACAAATTATGTGTACTGTGGCTTTATGCTGCACACACAAGTAATGAAATGAAATCCATGTGTATTGTTCAGACAATTGTTTCCAAATTAATGGGCAACAAAGGATCCTTGGTGAGGTCTGAATGGAGCAGATGCTGAGGCTCAGGATCTGAAATGTCCCTTGAAGCCACACATCTGAGGGATGGTCAGAGAGACCTGTGGGAGGGAAGGCTGTGCATCCCTAAACTGGACCCCACTCTTACAAATCCATTTGGAATCCGAGCAAGGTGACAAGCTATCTACTTTGGCCAGTCTCTGCAGGACTTCAACCTATATCTCCATATCTCACTTCAAAACTCCTTTGGATATTTCATGCCCCCAGCTGTTGTCTTTTTCTCAAACTGACACATGATGGGTTAAGGAGGAGTCTGAAGTGTGAACCCGAGCCCTGACTTAAAGATGTAGAGTACACTGTTGGTATGGATACATGGCCTTGGATCTCTGTGTGATATCAGAGTTAAGAGTACTCAAGGGCAGGGAGTTGGAGATCATATTACTTATCTTGTAGCCTGACCAAAGCAACTTAAGGGTGGAAGGGTTTACCTGGCTCACAGTTTTGGGGCATGCAGTCCATCATGGGAGCAAGCTGGAGTCACAGCAGGACTGCACAAGGGAGCTGGTCACAGGGCATCCACATTCAAGAAACAGAGAGATGTGAATGCAGTTGCTACCTTGGTGTCTTCAATCCTGGAGCCCGGCCTGTGGCCTGGTGCTATTCACCTTCAGGGTGGAACCTCCCATCACAACCCAGCCTAGAAATCCCCACCTAGACATCCCCAGAGGTCTGTCCGCCAAGTGATTCCCGAACCTGTCAAGTTGAGAGTCGTGATCAACAATCACAGTTCTCTTCTAACAGCCACCTCTCTTTCCAGATCATGTATTACCAACAGGCCTTAATGAGGTCCACAGTGAAGTCTTCGGTGTCTCTTGGAGGGTATGTCCCCGATTTGTCTTGCTAAATCACGAGTGATGGGTGTGTAAGAGAATGTCTGCTTTAAGTCAAACACGACAGGCCACGTGAAAACTGACTTTAGGTTCCAATGAGCCATATTTTGTTACTGCTGACTTCCAACATTAACTCACAGGTCATGTTCTCATAAAAATCTTCAGATAGCCTTTATACCTTCCCAAATTAATAGTCTTTTTTTTTTTTTTTATAAAGTGACCCATCTTCCCTAAAAGCATGCCTATGTCTATGTGCAGAATTCATGGTAAGAACCTGTGGTTCTTCCTCGAACACAGATAAGAGCATTGCCCCTGTCTCAGACATCAGGAAATGCATTAACTCAGAATGTCCCACTTAGCTTGAGGCCAAAGGGTTTCCAGTAGTGCACTGAAGTCCCCAAACACAGGAATTATTGGTTCCAGAGGTGGAATCCAGAAGATCAGTGGTCTTGGTTCATCTGTGGCAATTGTAGCTTCTAAGATGGACACCAAGACACAGATTGAGTCAACTTTGGAATGTAAAATCTTCCTATGACATGTGACAAAGCCATGTTTGAACTAGGGACAGAAAATTGACAAGGGGACAGGACTGGAAGAAAAACAGCACGATTTCCCAAATACACTAGGACAGATCTTTCCAAATGGCTTCCCATCCCAGGGATGTCGCACATTTTTTCCGAGAAGGCAGTAATAGACATATAACTAAGCTGATACCAGAAGAGAGGCCAGGCAGGCCAATTATGCCATGGAGTTATCGGGACTCTCTGGGTTGGATTTCTAGAACCCCTCCCCACCCCGCTTCTATCTGCTTTTCAGAATTGTCAAGTACAGCGAGCAGTTCTCGTCCAATGACGCCATCATGTCCGGCTGCCTTCCAAGCAATCCTTGGATAACAGACGACACCCAGTTCTGGGATTTAAATGCCAAATTGTATGTATTTCAAACGTTGGGATTTTAACAAATCTGGTTTGTTTGATTTTTTTTTTTGGCAAGTGTGTGTGTGTGATGTGTTTGCATGTGTTTATGAGTGAGTCCATGTGTGTGGGTCCATGTGTTCATGTGTATGGAGGCCTTAGGCTGATATCAGATGTCTTCCTTCACCCATCTACACTTTGTTTATTGAGTTGTGGTCTCTCACTGAGCCTATACCTCTCCAGTTCTGGCAAGTCCACCTAACTAGCTTTCCCTAGGGATCCCATCTCTGCCTCCTGAGAGGGGAGATTACAGGTGGCTACCACATCTGCTAGGTTTTCACATGGGTTCTGGAGACTCAAAGTGGTCTTCACACTTATATAGCAAATACTTTATCCATTGAGCCATCTCCTCAGCTCAAAATGTGCTTCATTTTAGGGTGGTCTGTGGTTCAGTTGGTAGAGTGTCTAGAATTCGTGAAGCCTCAGATTTGACCCCCAATATGTGCAAGGCAGGAAGATCAGGCATTCAAGCTTCCTGAGCTACAGCAGGTTCAAAGCCAACCTGGTCTACACCAGGCCCTATATCAAGTTTGGTGGGCTTTTTTTTTTTTTTTTTGAGTTGTAATTCATTTATCATACAATTTACCCATTTACCCATTTAAAGTGTACAGTTAAAATTTTGTTATATTGACAGGGGAGTATAATCTCTATCACAATGTTTTAAAAATAAATCTGCACCTTCTAGCTGCCAGTGCCCCCAAATCTCCACTCCCTGAGCTCCCCCTAGATGATCATTAGTCAATCTATTTTCTGATCAGCCGTACTCTCCTATTCTAGATGCGTCCTGTCAATGACATCATAGGATGTGTGGTCTTTCATTGGGCATTTTTCACTTCCTGCTAAGCTTTCAGAGTTTATCCATGCTGTAGCAAGATTTAGCATTTTGCTTCGGTTTTGTATAAATGAACTTCCCTGTGTGAATATGCTTCATGCACACCCATCTGTCTGGAGAAGGTCATTTGAGCTTTTCCCGAGTGGTAACTATCATGACAAAGGCTGTCACAAACATTCATGTATGTTCAGGGTGAAAGGGGAGTCTTGGAGAGTGACAGATGCTGACTGGTAGCTGTGACTGCAGCATCCAGGGACACATAGTCACTGGAATTCTAACCTGACTTGAAGGTGGCAGCCTGAGTCTTCAGGAATTGTTTTAGGACTGGGGTCTTTACCCCTGAAGGTTTTTAGAACAGACATCCACTGGGTTGCGACTCTCCCTCAGCTCTGGGAGGCTACATCTCTGGTGTGAACCCCAGGGGACTCGGAGGCTGTGTCCCCCTAGTAAGTGGTGACTTGGATTGTGTGTCTATGCAGAGACTAGGGGGCAGAGCAAAACTGGGATCAGGCAGAGACATTGGCCCAAGACCTCATGAAGGTTGGTAGAGGCCGGTGCCTATCATGAAGGTTGGTAGACCTATCACTCCCACCCAGGCCTAGTACAGTCCCCGTCTCCCAGGGAGTGCCACATTTACCAGTCATCTTCCTTGCAGGGTGGAGGTCCCAACCAAGATGCGGGTGGAGCGATGGGCTTTCAACTTCAGCGAACTGATTCGAGACCCCAAGGGTCGGCAGAGCTTCCAGTACTTTCTCAAGAAGGAATTCAGTGGTGAGTTCTCCTTCCTTCCTTCCTTCCTTCCTTCCTTCCTTCCTTCCTTCCTTCCTTCCTTCCTTCCTTCCTTCCTTCCTCCCTCCCTCCCTCCCTCCCTTCCCTTCCATTCCATTCCATTCCTCTTCTTTCCCTCCCCTTCCCTCCTCTCTGAGACAGGATTACATGTAGCCCAGGCTAACTCTCAACTCTCTATGTAGCCGAAGATGATATTTACCTCTTGGTTCTTTTGACTCTCCGTCCCAAGTGCTGGGAATAGGCATGAGATGCTCTACTTGGTGTTAGAGGGTTCTGAAGCTCGAACCCACAGCTTGGCAGGTGCATGGCAAACACTCTAGGGACTAAGCAGCCTCTACAGCACAAGTGTCTCTCTCTCTCTCTCTCTCTCTCTCTCTCTCTCTCTCTCTCTCTCTCTCTCAAGTTACTCTCCTTTTAATGGCCAGCCTAGACTTTTAGGAGTTTTGCAGTGGGTGCTTCCATACCTTGTTAAAGCTTTTAAACAGGATCTCTTGCTTTTCCAGGAGTAAGAGTCTAACCTGGGTCCTAGACCTTCCTTTTCCATAGGCTCAGAAAGTCACTGCATTCTGAGGTGTGTGTGTGTATATGTGTGTGTGTGTGTGTGTGTGTGTGTGTGTGTGTGTGTGTGTGTGTGTGTGTGTGCGTGGCACAGGGGGAGTATTAACATCATCTCTACAACCTCCTTAGCCTCACTCACAATTCCCAGGGCCCCATCCCTTCTTGGTTTCCCTCATTTCATTGCCCAGAGTTCTTCTAACCCACTTCCCTGGCCTCTGGCCCTCTACCCTCACCTAAGTACATCTTTAGAGGTCAGGAAGCTGAACAAGCTAGCTTCCCAGGTACTTTGGAGGCCCTATTGCCTTTAGCTTAGAAGTTCTGTAGACAAAAAAGAAAAAAAAAAAAAAAAAAAGGAGCCGGGTGTGGTGGCACACACCTTTAATCTCAGCACTTGGGAGGCAGAGGCAGGTGGATTTCTGAGTTCGAGGCCAGCCTGGTCTACAAAGTGAGTTCCAGGACAGCCAGGGCTACACAGAGAAACCCTGTCTCGAAAAAAACAAATCTGTAGATTCAACCCCACCATGCATATTTTAGATTTATTGTATTATATATATATATATATATATATATATATATATATATATATATATATATGTGTGTGTGTGTGTGTGTGTGTGTGTGTGTGTGTGTGTGTGTGTGTGTGTTTTACCAACATGTATGTTGGTATACCATATGCATGCAATGCCCATCAAGGCCAGAAGGGGTGTCATATTCCCCAGAACCGGAGTTACAAAGGGTTGTGAGCGGCCATATGGATGCTGGGAATTGAACCCAGGACCTCTGGAAGAGGAGCCAGTGCTAAACCGCTAAACCATCTCCAGCCCTGCATAGATATGTTAAACTCATGTCTGCCCAGATCCAGACCGAGGATGCCTTTTGAATTGGACTGAGTTGCAGTGGCTGTGGTCTTGAAAGCTCCCCAGGTGGCTGAAGTGTAACCTCTTGCCCTGGTTTCTTCGGAGCCTTCAGAGGATGTGGGCTTTAGTGGAGGAGGTCTGTCTCCGAGTGTCTCATCCACTGAGAAACATCCAGGAACACACTGAGGCCGGATTAGAACCAATTACACATTCAATTTCTTCACCACCTTTGCCGACAAATTGGCTTTTATGCGATTTATTTTATCTGTTTGTCCATTCCCATCACTGGGGAGCTCTCTGATTGGGTTTGAGCCTCCAGGACTTATTACCCTAAAGCAGTTAGTCTGGGGACCTGCTTCTGCTTTAGTCTGGATGGCGGCCCGGTACAGAGCATTGCATTAGAACATGGCTTGCTGTAAATCATTCTCTCTAAGAAAGCCAATTGCATAAATGTAATAACCCTCCAAAAGATGGATGGAACAGGAGCGGGTGCCTCAGCGCTCCGTGACTAAGTGGAAATGGTGCCATCTAGTGGACAGTAAGTAAAGTAGCATGCCAAGCTTCAGCCGTGCGTCCCTTGATAAGCATCTAGAAAATTTTTCCTTGAATCTCTGAAACCATATTATATATTCAGTCCCCTGAGGAAAGTCAGAAGGTTTCATGTATGAACATGGAATAAACCATTGGTTTTCTTATTTAATTAAAAACTTAAAACTTAGGTATGACCCATATTCATCCCCCCTCCCCTTCCCCCACCTTTAAATTGAAGTTTCATATAACCCAGGCTGACCTCAGATTCACTGAGTTGCTGAGAATGAACCCGATGTCCAAGTCCTCCTGCCTCTGTCTTCCAAGTGTTCTGTTGTTGTTGTTGTTGTTGTGTTTTGAGACAACAGGTCTCTGGGTAGTCCAGGCTGGCCTCAAACTCGTGATCCTCCTGCCTCAGTCTCTGAAGCAATAGAATTGTGTAGCCCAGCACTCTAGGCTCAGTCCAGTGGCTTTGCTGTCTTGTTTCGTCTTATATGTTCACTGAGCAGCACAACTGCCAACACTAACTAATTCTGTAACAGCTCAGGGAGGAATGCCTTACCCACGGTCAGTCATTTCCAATTCTTCCCCTGTACGCTGTACACTCCTCTTCCCCAGTCCCTGTGGATGTGGGCATTCCACATGCTTCTTGTGATGGGGACTTTACAGTATGCGACCTTTTCTTACTTAGCGTTTCTTACTACACTCTTCTTTATAGCTGTATCAGGTTCCGTTGTATGAGCACACCGCCTGTATTCATCTATCCATTAGATCATGGGATTTTTTATGTTATATTTTTAAAACTATGTATGTGGGCGTTTTGCTGGCAGTATATATGTAACTCCATGTGCATGTCTGGTACTCACAGAGGCCAGCAGAGGTGAGCAGGTCCTCTAGAACTAGAGTTGTGAGCTGCCATGTGGGTGTTGGGACTTGAACCTGGGTCCTCTGAAAGAGCAACAAATGCTCTTACCCATGAAACCATCTCTCCACCTCTTGAATTTGGATTGTTTTGGCATCCAGCTTTATGAATAGAGCAGTGAACATTCTTATACATGTTTTAAGGTGTTTATTTAACATTTTAAAATGAGTGTGTATAAATACTTCTGTGGGTGCTTGAGCATATGTCTGTCATTGAATGTGGAAGCCTGAGAAATTGACCCCAGGAGTCTTCTTTGGTCGTTCTCTGTCTTAGTCATCAAGTCAGGGGCTCTCATCAACCCAGGTCTCACTGATATGGCTAATATGGCTATCCACCTGCCTCTACGTCCCTAAAGGGTAGGATTACAGGCAGGCTTCTGTAGCCACCTTAATTATTTTTTACTTAGTAAAAAATATGTAACACAAAACTTTACCATTTTAACCATTTGAGTGCACTGTTTACTGAGCAATAAGTGCGTCTGGATTTCCAGGATGTTATCCCAAGTTAAAACTGTGTACTTAATTACTACGTGGTGCTGGAGAAGTGGCTTAGAGCTCTCCCAGATAAGAGCTCAGTCAGCCACTGGATTCGCAGTCAGCAGGAAGAGAGCGGCTCTGGGTGTGGAATGGGCTTCACTGGATTCACAGTCAGCAGGAAGAGAACGGCTCTGGGTATAGAATGGGCTTCACTGGATTCACAGTCAGCAGGAAGAGAGCGGCTCTGGGTGTGGAATGGGCTTCACTGGATTCACAGTCAGCAGGAAGGGAGTGGCTCTGGGTGTGGAATGGGCTTCACTGGATTCACAGTCAGCAGGAAGAGAGTGGCTCTGGGTGTGGAATGGGCTTTTTGAAATCTCAAAGCCCATCCCCACAGACACACTTCCTCCAACAAGAACCACACATGCTATTCTTTTTAAGTAGTAACACCTCCTGATGACCAAGTATTCAAATACTTATGGATGGAGGTGGCAGGGCGGGGGGCATTCTCATTCAAACCACCACGATGCCTTCAAGGTTCGTTCATAGAACACCATGTTCTAGCTTGCCTTCTGCTGCTGTGATAAAAACCACCACCACCAAAAACAACCTGCGGAGGAAAGGGTTTACCTGGTTCATATTTCCAGATCACAGTCCATCACTGAGGGAAGTAGACGCAAGAAGTCAAGCAGGAGCTGAAGCAGAAACCACAGAGAAGTACTGCTCCTTGGCTTGTTTCCAGGCTAATGCTTAGTTACACTTCTTATACAGTCCAGGCCCACCGCAGTGGACCGGGCAGGCCCTCTTCTATCAATAATCAATCAAGAAAATGGCCCACAGATATAGCCCAGGCCAATATAAGTGAGGCACCCCCCCCAACTGAGATCCCCTCAGATAACTCTGGGTTGTTTCCAGTTGGCAGCCGAAGCTAAGAGATTCTTTCACGGCAGATGTGTCTGTATATCACGGGTGCTCCTCCTCTGTGCCATTTGGAGTTGTTTTTATCCTTTGACTTTTATGAATAATTGCTCATTTAATCTAATTATAAGTGATTAACTTTCAATAAGCAAGGGGTATGGGTGTCAAATCAATAGATTACTGAAGAAAAACATTGGCCTGTGATTTCTGTCCAAAGACTATGTGCCTCTGTGGTTATGGGACAAGTTCTAGCTAGTGTGGAGTTGCGCAGTGGGGGCTCTCAGGAAACACTGTGGAAGCAGAGTAGAAGATCGTCTTTCCTATTAAATGGCACCACAGCACTTCAGAGTGTGAGTGTGTATGTACAAGTACACACACACACACACACACACACACACACACACACACATCGTTACTTGCTTACTGATGACACCATCTTTATTTTCCCAGGTGTAATTGATACGTGGCATCATTAGAATCTTTGTACCAACACATCCTGATGCTTTTTGGGTTCAGGCGAGCACTGGCGAGCGAATGTGAAATTGGCAAGAGATTAAGGATTTGGGGGGGTCTGTTTTTCTCTCTCTCTCTCAGTCTAGAGGAGCAAAACCCCTCTGGTCCTCATGACACCAAGCACCCTTAATAGCCAGGTATCTTCTAAGCAAGCATCTGCTATCAGCTTTCAAAGCTTTTGGAATCAAGGAAGTGTTTGCTATAGATAAGTTCTCAGCCAGAAATAGTGTGGGAGCTGGTAAGATGGTTCCGTGGGTAAAGGCGTTTGCTGTTCAGCCTGGTGACTTCAGTTCAATCCCTGGAATCCACATGATGGAGATGAGCAACTGCATAATTCTACCTTTGACCTCTACACCCATGCCCACCAATAAACAAACAAATACCAATTTAGAAAAAAGATCACGGCAGATATTAGGATGTATCATTGGAGGGCAGAATAGCATCCACGTAGTGGGTGGATAATCTCTTTAAACATGGTGGCAGCCAATCCAGTTTATGGCTCATGAGCCATGCCATTGCTGGGACCCAACAACTCCCTTACCCCAGAAGTGAGACATGGCTCCTTCTCTCAGTCGACATGGAGTCGTTTGATGTCCCAGTGCTCAGTGACTCGTCTTGCAGGAAGACGCTCAACAGCTGAGCGGAGCCCACCTGACCTTTCTCTCCTCTTCTCTCCACTCATTTCCTGCCCGGCTTTCATCTTCGTGGTCTGTCTTCCTCATGCAGGGGAGAACCTAGGATTCTGGGAAGCCTGTGAGGACCTGAAGTACGGCGATCAGTCCAAGGTCAAGGAGAAAGCAGAGGAGATCTACAAGTAAGGCCTGGCTGAGTCCTGGGGGAATTCTCCCTCCAGGGTATGGACTGGAATGAGGGTTGGGGAGTTCCTGCACCCTGACGGCTGGCTGGGCTCTGGCCAGCATCAACCATTGGACCCACTATGCCATAAATGCTTCCCTGATGTTTGGGAGGTTTGAGCATTTCTCTGAAGGAAGCCAACTGAGGTGGATGTGGAATTTTCCTGTTCCTATTGGTTTGTGTCCAGGAATTATGAGAGCTAGCCACCCAGAACCACAGTGTGATTAGTGTGTGTGTATGTGTGTGTGTGTGTGTGTGTGTGTGTGTGTGTGTGTGGTGGGGACCATCTTAGACACAAGACAGTGAAGGGAAGAAACATCTCCATGTATGTGAGATAGCAATCCCAGTTTGGGGTACAAGTGTGAACACGTTTCTGATTCCCTACCCTTGTTCTAGCCTTTACTCAATCACTCACTCACTCTAGTAACAGTGTGAGTCTTTCTGACTTAGAGCCTTGGAGATGACCCTGTGCCAAATCCTACACAGAGCGACAGGACTTGAGAATCTCTGCCAACCTTGGAGTTGCTGGCCTGGTTGCTAAGACGGTCACACCATGGGAGCTGGGATTATGGCTGCCCAACCTCTCTAATCATTAGAGATCCATCATCAAACTTGCCTAGCCTGGGCCATGGGAGAGTAGGGGTTCCAGAATGCCATTTTACAGGTGTCTGGACCTGGCTTCAAGTTGGCCCTAGGGTGGAGGGTAAGGCAGAAGGTTAAGCAGGAGGTGGGTTCTTAAAAAATATTTTATTTTTATTTGTGTGTGTGCAGGGGTGTGTGTGTGTGTGTGTGTGTGTGTGCCCTCGAACACCCATGCTCAGTGTCGTCACAGTTTCAAGGTCCAGAAGGGGGTTCTGGATTACCCTGGAGCTGGAGTTACAGGCAGTTGTAAGCCACCCAATATGGGTTCTGGGCATTGAGCCCTTGGTCTTCTGTAAGAACAATAAGTGCTCTGTTGAGCTGTTTCTCCAGTCTCCCTAGAAGTCGATTCTACCGTAAATTGCAAAGGTCTCACCCACCTCGGTCTACCCCACCAGCTTCTGGCTTGCTTTCTTAGAACACCAAGGTTAAACATCCCATTCTCAAGTCTGCCCCGACTGTATCCTGGCATCTGGGGAAAGCTGATTGACAACCTCTTCAAAGTGTAAACTCTTGGGTATCTCCTAACCACCCTGGGTCTGTCTAGGGGCTCTTTATCCTTTGCACCTGTGTGCCTCCGTTATCTCCTTTGATGGACATTTCCCTTCCTCTATAGGCTGTTCCTGGCCCCAGGTGCGAGGCGGTGGATCAATATAGACGGCAAAACCATGGACATCACCGTGAAGGGGCTGAGACACCCCCATCGCTATGTGCTGGACGCAGCGCAGACCCACATTTACATGCTCATGAAGAAGGTAAGCAGACCTTCTCGTGAGGATGCTTGGTGGCCAGGGAGGCCCCTTCACAGTTACCAGGAAAGCTCCTTAGATGTGGGAAAGGGAAGGTGGCATGTGGATACATGTGGATACATGTGGATACATGTGGATACATGTGGATACTTTGTTGCTAGTAGTATGAAACAGGCCGGCCATCTTTTTCTCCCTCTTATCCACCAACCTAGACCTCCTAAACTCCCGCAACTCCTCTGGCTTGGGAAATCCCCATCGAAGCTGTTTATCTATGGGCTCCTTGTGTTGACCGTGTGTTGCAGGTAGTATCAGTGACAGTAAGACAGATTAGGGTAATTGCTGAGAGCAGTTGAAAACTTATAGGGCAGAATCTCTGCATAAAGCAAGACATTTGTCCACCAAAAGGTCCTGAGGCAGGCTCCTCCTGAGTCAGGGCTTGCCTGAGGTCTCAGTATGGGTGGAGACAGGAAGCCAGCTCCTGCTCTGATAGATCCAGACGCCTGGCTCTTGGCCTTTAGTATGGATGTGCACAGACGCACAAACCTCCGGCTACATGCGTGGGCTGGTGAGACCGAGGCACCTCGTGAAAGGAATGCTGTATGTTTGCAGTGAACTCTAGACTCTCTAGAGCCATGCGGTGACAAGCCACATGACTCAATGGCCTCTCTATCCCTAGGCCCAGATTTCATCCTACTTCTCATAATTGCTACTACCGCCAACCAGTCTCTAGGATTCAATAAATCTTTGAGACTGTTCTCAGTTGCTGGGCTGCTGTGGTGGGTATTTCCCATGTTAGTTGTGAGTGGAGTTTCTAGCTCCTGCCCTGCTCAGATCCTAGGAAGCACCACCTTCCATAAGAACAGGCTAAACCCTGGTCCTTTCAGCATTTTGCACAGTATCATCTTCCTATCTACCAGGCAGAAATGGGTGTGAATGGGGTTAGAAGTGGGCTCTATCTCCATGGCAACTAAGGATGGAAGGTTAATGCCATCTTATCTCTTGTTAGCCTCAACACAAGTTCACAACTCTGAGGAGGATTTTAGTGTTGGGGGATGGATATGAATTGTGGTCCTAAAGACTCAGGTGGCTGAGTTCCCCAACATCCTTAGGATTCATAACTAGGTAGGACCAGGGTGGTCCTGAGAATGTGCATTGGAGTTCTCTGGGAGAATTTGGCATTACCTGGTCTTGGGCACCATACCTGAGAACCATTGCTCTCAACACACCTCCCTGAATACCCCACATTCAAGGAAACAGATGCCCTTAACTTGGCTGTCCTATCAGGGGAAGAGCTCAGAAACTGCAGCACACTGTACTCTGCCCATCTATCCCTACTCCTGGCTCACTGCCTCTTCTCTCCTCTTGTTCCCACCAGGATTCTTACGCACGCTATTTGAAATCTCCAATCTATAAAGAAATGCTAGCCAAAGCTATCGAGCCCCAGGAAACCACCAAGAGAAGGCAAGTAGAACGTCTTTAATCACTGGCTGCCTGCTGCTTACTTGAGAGACATGAGGCTCTCTTTCCATGAAATGGCTAGAGTAGAGCGATTTGCTTGATGACAATGTTAGGGGCTGGAAAGGCTTGTGCAGTGAACGAGTGCCTCATTTGCTTAGAAATGCCCTCCAGCAAGTTTCCCTAGTAATTGCCTCCGGTAAGTTAAGTGTTGTTCCTCTGAAGGGCCCTGATTATCAGGCCGGTAATTATGAGTATCGCAAATGGAACATCTGAGTGCTCTTTGTTGTTGTTTTGTTTTATTACCCCCACCTCACTACCACCAAACTGATGAATAAGAATTAATTAAGTACGCCCTCATATCTCTATTGTTTCCAGACCAGAGAGAAGGGTGGGGAATTGTACACTGAGAGAAATGCAGGGCAGGAGAAGCGAACAGTAGTAGTCCAAGTCTTGGTACTTCTGCGGACTACTTCTTAGAAGTCTCTTAATGAGTTGGAAATTTCTATCACCTCATCTTATAGAGACACTGGAACAATGAATGACACCACGTTCTAAGGAGTGAATTGAACTCTTTTGGGGGACATAAGGATGATTTAAAGATTTAAAGAGGAAGGAATAACAGCTTGAACAAAGCGGCGAAAGTCCGCCAGAGGATTTTATTCAAAACACAATCATTTGTAGGCCGTGTTCCCTCCCCCTCACACCCCGCCCCAGCCCCCCCCTCGTGGTTAATAAATATTCCTGTTTGTTCAACGGATGCTGGGGCCAATTTCAGCATCTTCTGTCAACTCAGATGAGGGGCAAAAGTGGAGTGGCGGGGGCAGTGAGCCAGATTATCAAAGGAGCTTATGAGAGAATAGGCAACCTTGTCCTTGAGGGTGACAGCCCTGAATAAACTCTATTCTATATTATTGTGAGACTGGTCCCTCAAGGGGAAGGGATACCTCAGCATTGCCCGTGGAGAAATCCCTTTCCTACACACCACACCGTACAAACATATCTCTGGCTTCTTTCTTTCTTTCTTTCTTTCTTTCTTTCTTTCTTTCTTTCTTTCTTCCTTCCTTCCTTCCTTCCTTCCTTCCTTCCTTCCTTCCTCTCTCTCTCTTCCTTCCTTCCTTCCTTCCTTCCTTCCTTCCTTCCTTCCTTCCTCTCTCTCTTTCTTTCTTCCTTCCTTCCTTCCTTTCTCTCTCTCTCTCTCTTTCTTTCTTTCTTTCTTTCTTTCTTTCTTTCTTTCTCTCTCTCTCTCTTTCTTTTCTTTTCTTTTCTTTTCTTTTCTTTTCTTTTCTTTTCTTTTTCTGTTTAAATAAAACAACACTAACCACCACAATGGGTTTTCTGTTTGTTTTTATATGGGTTCTGGGGACGAAGTCCTGGTCCTTACGCTGTCAAGGGAGCTATCGCCACACCCTTGGAGCTTGGCTTTTTAAACAAGTGCTCTGAACCCTTCTTCTTCCTCAAGACTTGAACTCTCAGGTGCCAACACCCAACCCCCCAGGCCCTCTTCTTTGTAGATCTTTCAGAGATCACATTGAGATCTTGAAGATCTTGCATTGATATAACAAATTGATCACAGTAGAAGGTGTGTCTGTAACCATTATCAACCAAAGCATCTTCTTCATGCCTCGTATGAAGTCTGGTAGCAGTTGTATTCACTATGGTCCCATCCTCTGTTGGGCCATGGTTCTGGAACCCTTGGAAGGTCACTGGGAAAATGAGGGGACGTGTTCAAACTCTAACCTTCTAGCCCAATCTCCCCTAGGCATGTTGGTTTCACTGGGTATCACTGGGCAAGGGATGTGGTTTCCTAGCAACCACTTGACTGTCTTTCTTTGTAGCTCCACCCTCCCCTTTATGAGGCGTCACCTACGCTCCAGCCCAAGCCCCGTCATCCTGCGGCAGCTGGAAGAAGAAGAGAAAGCTCGAGAAGCAGCCAACACCGTGGACATCACCCAGGTCATGAGCAAGCTGGACCGCAGGAGCCAACTCAAAAAGGAGCTGCCTCCTAAATGAATGTCTGATTCCTGGGGTTGGGGTGGGAGTCATGCACGTAGGAGAGGCTTATGCCTCCCTCTCACCCCCCACGCCCCTCCCAAAAGGAGTAGCATTTAGAAAGTCAGCAAACTGTAGTGTTCAGAGTTCAGAGGGGACTTCCCAGATCAAGAGTTACCTGGCTTTGTTTTCCTACTCCAGGTCACCAAGATAATGGCAGTGCCCAGCCACATTGCTTTAGGGAATGCATGTGTGAGAAGCATAGGAGAAAACACATTGTGTGCTACCTTATCAAGAAACTGACCCTGCACCCTCCAAGGCCGCTTTTGCAGGAGCGTGTATTTAGAATAGCTGTGTGAAACTTCTCACCCCACCTCGCTAATTTAGATGACACTTCTGAATCTACTTGTGATGTGCCTACATGGCTCTTATAAGGCCCTTCCATGGTCTCTCCTGCTACATCGCCTAGAGAGAGATGCTTTTCCTGGTGAGCTTGTTCTTAGCCATGGTTATTTATTTTCTTTCTATTTTCCTATCCCCTTGGGCATAATGTATAAATCAATAGCTTATCAGAATGAAAGACTCAGGCCAGAGGAGACAAGGACAAATGTCCTGTTGAGGGTATCTTTTTGGCTAAAGAAGAAAGAAAGGCAATGATGGTTGTGACCAGGGGAAGGATGGTAGATATCAGACATACTTCTGGCAATATTTTCTAGATTTTGGAACTACCTTTCTCTATAGTTATAGACTTTGCTATCTCAGCACTCAGGGGAGAGGGCAGCTCATTCCATGCCTTGGGGTCCCACAAGGTTATATTTGAAGATAAATACCCCTTAATTATGCAAAGGAGAATGGGACCAGTATAAGAGATCAGTCTTCTAAAGTGGGAACACACACATTCCGCACACTTATTGGGTACCTCCTATGCGCGGGGCTTGGATGAACAAAAGCAACACTTAGCTTCTAGAGCTTGTAGTGTCCAGGTCTGACAAAAGAAGTTAAACTGTCAGGTAGCATTGGTGGCACAGCAGTGGGCCACACACTTGAGCGGCCCGCTGTAGTGAACATTTACTGTTCATACGGATGGGGTCGTCTCCACGGCTCTATTGTTCTCGGCTTGGTTTTCTCCTATGTCTGGAGTTAGGCTTGCAGAAGCTGAAGCTGGCAGGAGCAGGACATGTCTGCTCTGCCTCGTGTGCCTCATCCTCCAACAGCCCTGCCTAGCTGTGGTCTTAGGGTGGTGGCAGAATTACAAGGGACAAAATAGAGATACATGAATGCCTATGGCTTCCCATGGTCTCATCCATCTTTTCTTGGCCAGAGAAAGCCACAAAGGCCTCCTAGATTAAAGGAGTGAGGAATCAGGGCTGGGGACACAGATGGCTGGGTACAGCGTTTGCCTTCCATGTATGAAGTCATGGGTTCAATACCTGGCACCATATAAAACCAAACATGGCGGGGCACACCTGTAATCCCAGACCTCGGGAGGTGAAGGCAGGACAATTATGAGTTCAAGGTCATCCTTACATGCATAATAAATTTGAGGCAAGCCTGGGCTACATGAGACTCTGTGTCCAAGCAGGGAAAAGGAGTAGGGAAATGGACTTTATTTTTTATTTTATTTTTTTTAGTAAAAATATGTCAGAGTCCCATTGAAATATACATGGATACAGGAAGTGTATAAAATTGTGTTCACTGTAGTAATTGTTAACTAAAAACAGGATAAAACCTGTTGAAAAGGTTACAAAGGGAATGGGTATGATACCATGATAAAGAAATTGTGTTCCCAGTAGACTTATGCCACTTTGAAACAGTGACAGAGGAACAGAGGATGAGAAAGAATTGTCACAGGATGTTGGCCAAGCAAGGAAAACATTCCACAGAGAGAGGGGCGATAAGGACAAAAGCCCAGGTATCGGGAATGATTCAGAGTGAACTGAAAAGCCAGGTGGATGAAGTCTGGTGAATGAGGAAGAAATGGTACAAGACAAGACTAGAGGTGGGCGGGGATGAGAGAGATGGGAGTGGCCAGCCAAGAGATATGGGTGGAACAGAGGGTCGTGGGCATGGCTGAGAGATGTGGGTGGGGCCAGATCACTCTAGCTAGACTGTCTAGCCAATACAAGTAGTTTGCCTTCATTGGTTTCATGCTACCAAGATAATCCCAGCCCCCAAGGGGAGAACAAGCATTTCCAAAGTTCACAAGCTACTCTGAGATGTCACCAAGAGACCTGCTTATAAAATATCCTTTTGAATATTTATATTGGCGTTCCCCAGCAGAAGCTTCAGGTTATAAACTGAAGAGAGGGACAAGAATCTAGCTTCCCTCTTGGAGTCTAATGGCCAATACCTAGCAAGTTCTATACATATGTGTCACATGACTGGATGGAGGGATGGATGAATGAATGAATAAATGAGTGAGCGAATGGATGGAAGGAAGAATGGATGGATGGAGGGATGGATGAATGAATGAATAAATGAATGAGTGAGCGAATGGATGGAAGGAAGGATGGATGGATGGATGGATGGATGGATGGATGGATGGAAAGAACTCTGGATTCTGAGGAAGACTCTTGGGCCCTAGTCCTAGTTCTATCACAAGCCATTTAGTTCTGAGCAACTCACAATACCTCTCTGACTCCAACTCATTTGTGGAAAGAGAGGCTGTCTCTAGATCACTCTCCAAAACTAGGATACCAATTTTACTTGAATATTTAGAATAGGAGGAGTAAATTTAGGTAATTTTTAAAAATTTACATTAAAACAACCATAAATATATTATGAAATAGAATGCAAGATGTGCATGAATTTTTCAGGCTACCGTTGGAGACATCAAAGTTATTTCATGCTTGGCTATGCAGGTTCAGGCGCTGCCCCTCTAAGACTCCTGGGGGATGTGTGTTTACCCAGCTCTCCTGCTGTTTGGCCTACTTAAGTGGGGGAGTTGGGGAAGCATGAAGCCAGAGAATGTTTGCCGTCCCTTCTAATCAGTCCACATGAGCTGAGGTCTCACCAGCAGCATGGTGGAACCAATGAGTTTGTCGTGAGCTCCTCAGGGCACGACTGCCTAGGTCCTGCTCATATTCGGTCTCTCCACCTGCCACCCCACTCCCTGCACTTGTGTTTCTCAAATCTGTCATTCTCTGAAAGACAACAGTGTGCTGTTTTGTGTTCTGTCCCACATATATAGGGATCTACTCAGCGTTGGAGGTACAAGGTCCTAGGATCAGTGAGGGTCATGGGCAGTAGAGTAGGAGAGCACTCTCTGCTCAGTGAATGAAGATATGGGGGTCTGAACATTACCAAAGGATAGGTACAAGATGGCAGCAATTAATAATCCACAATAATCAGAGGAAGAGGAAGAGCAGGGGGAGAGAATATATGTAAGTAGAGGCTAGAATATATACTTATACATATGTATAATTTAGTTTTGAGTCAAGGTCTTACTATGTTGCTCTGGCTGGACTAGAACTCCCTATGTTTACTGGAGTGGCCTTGAACTCACAGAGCTCTGCCTGCTTTTGCCTCCAAAGTGGAGGGACTACGGGTATGTACCACTGCCCACACATGCACACATGGCTCTTAAAGAACAGTTTTGCTTTTTTAAAAAATTTTTTTTTAAAATAAGGATCAGTAGAAGATTATGGGGGATAGAAAATATGCAAAGTGGTCTTTGTCCTCAGGGAAAATGTGTGGGTGCAAATGGTGGTACCATGAGCCAGAGTGGGATTAGGGATTTGTCTGTGTTTAAAACTTAAGCCAGAGTAGGGAGGGAATCGTCTGACCTGAGAGAAGCTGTCCGAAGATGTGAGATCAGAAGATGTGTCAGGCTTAGGTCAGGCATGGTAGGGCACTCACCTTTAAACCTAGCACTGGAGAGGCAGAGGGATGCAGGTTTCTATGAGTTAGAGGCAAGCCTGCTTTACATGTGGCTTCCAGGATGGCCAGAGATGCAAAGTGAGACCCTTTCCCAACAAACATAAAGAGCAAACAAATAAGAAGGGGCTCAGGTTCAGACCCCAGTGTTCTTCTCTGTGTTACAACCATTCATCTTTCCACAGTGCTCTTCCATCTCTGGTCCATACCAAGCATCGTACGGGTGCTGCAGTCAGGGACTGTGGTGAGAAAAGAGGAGAGAGGCCCCTACTTACAGTTAACAGGAAAGACAAGAGTGTGGGCAGTTGAATTACAGGGGAGCCCCATGATGCTTTGCGAGACCATTGTAGGATCCACTAGCATGTGGAAGAGTAAAGACTTTAAGTGGAGCCCTAGGGTAGGTAGTTGGTGTGCGTGATTAGGACCAATGGGTGACCTGGACTGCCCATCCCGGCAGGCCCTATTTATCATCCAGCTCCCGGGACTTCATGTCTGTGTGGCCTCAGAGTACCTCATCTATGAGCTTCAGCTCTTTCCCTCTCTCACTCTGGCCTCACCCCAGTGTCAGAGCCTGAGTCTGGCGGTGCTGTCTCAGATCTATAAGAAGATTCACAGGCTTGGTGGCAAAGGGAATGGATATTTTCCTTTCTAGTCCTTAGGTGTTGAAAGAGCATCTGTGTCTGCTGCCACAGCTCCAAAGGTGGCAATGGCTCCTGCTAAATTGTCACCATGAGCAAAGCTAACAGTAGCCCCTCAGGGCCCATTTGTGTCTCACATAGCACATGCTCAGATAGTGCTTTTACTGTATTTAAATCGCGACAATAGCATTTATTGTCATGTTCACAGACACCCTCTCAATTTCTTAATGGCAGAATTTAACCACATCACAAGCTTCTCTGCCCATGGGGGCTAACTACACTAGAGTATATTATTTTCTAAGGTCCTAACATTTCTTTGTAGAATTCTTTTTTCCTGTTTGGTTCTTAGAGAAAACATTGCTTTCATTATGGGTATTAAGTAAAAGGTGCAAAAGTCAGGGGGCAGGAAAATAAGGGTAAGGTACTTAGAATCATGGTCAGCACATCAGAAATGCTCAACGAATGCCGATTGCTACCTTGTCACCATCAAAATTATCATCACTCTTAACACCACTACTGTCAACATCATTATCACGACTATAACCACCATCACCATCCCAGTCACCATCACCACCATTATCCAAATCACCATCATTTCACTATCATCATCACCACCAGCATCATCACCATTCCAATTACTGTCACCATCAGTACCATTTCCACCGTCATCATGGTCATGGTCATCATCATCATCATCGCCATCACCCTGTCACTACCGTTGTAACAATCCCTGTTACCATCACTCTCCACCACCATTCCCACCATCTTTACCATCAGAATCAACATTGCCATCATCTCCACCACCTTCTCTACCGCCACCACTACCACCGTAACAAACAGCCCCATCACCATCACCATGATCACCACCACTACTCTTACCACCATACTTGTTACACACCCTGTATGCTTCATGGTCTCAAAGTAAGCAGCTGCTTCCTTCTGTGCTGTTCAACCCGGTGACCTGTTATTCTTTCTGGTTTATGGATAAACTGAGGCATGCTTAAATCGTTACCATCCCCAACCGTCTCGGCTCTCTGCTGCTTCAGTGTCCTCTGTGCTTGTTAGACAGCATTAGGTGATGTTTGAGGTATTGCATCCTCTAGTTACAGCTTCTAAGAGAGGACTCATTAGTAACAATGTCAGGACCAGCAGACCTGCATCTCCATGTTCTGTGGCTGAATCAAGGGTCAGTCCCAGTAGGATGGTCTTGCGATGGTCTGTGTTCAGTGGGATGGCTAGCTAAAGAAATGACATGGTCACCTAAGTTATCTTTTATGGGACCAGCTTTACTTGCTCTTGGAGAAGAGGGGAAGGGGACGACAGGAAGAGACTGAAGGGGGCTGGGTCCTTGCATGCTGAACTCGGCCACTGGTTTCTGATTTCTCAGCGAGATTCTGATGGGACAAGAGTGAGTAGAGACGCTGAGCCATCTGCCTTGTCTTCCATTAAAACCTCTGTGATTGTGTCTTCCCCTTACAATGTGCTGCCTCATTTCACGCTCCTGTCATCCCTCTCTCTGTTTCCATGCACAACAATAAAAAGAAAAGCTGCTCGCACCAGTTCTGAACCAGGTTCTACTTTGTCCGTGTTCTCTTGCATTTCTGCACTCTGCACTTGTCTTGAACGCATGCCACCGCTTGCTGCTTTCTTCATTGGTTGAAGGCGCATGGGCTGGAGGGCTGGGTTACAGAGCGCAAGCTCAGGCCTCCACGGGAAGGAACAGAGTGGAAACGCACGGTTTCCTGTGAGAAAGAGCTAGGGGAGGAAAAAAAAAATGTCCTGCACCAGCCAGGAAAGTGGGCATTTGCCCAGAAGAGATCATCTCAGGCCAGGTAAGTGACAGAGGGAAGACAGCGGCCGACTTCCTTAACCTGTCTTGTCATTCATTCTGAAAGGGAGAAGGTTCTAGGAAAGGAGTGAGATGGGGAAGGGGGAGAGAGGGAAGGGAAGAGGAGGGGAAAGAAATAGACAAGTCACATGATCTTGGTTAAGTCCCTTTGTCTCCAGGAGCCTCAGGTTTATCTGTAAGGTGGGGTGATCTCAGCAGTTCATGACACAACCTAAGGCAGAGAGGTTCAAATAGACTTAGTGGGTACCTTACCAGCCCCCCCCCCGCCGCCTCTCTCCTTTTTCTCTTAGTTCACTTTCCAGGACAGAAACCACACAGGCAACATGATGGCAACACGTGTTAGTAGGGACAGCAGGGGCTTTTGGGGTCACACACCTAGGCTCAGAAGCACATTTTGTTATTGTCTTAATTTTCTATTGCTGTGTAACAAATGAGCTCATTCCCCCGCAGCTGTCCTTGAGTCTAGTTGGCTTTACACTAGTTGACTTTACACTGGATTGTTTGAATGACCTCGAGACCAGGCCTTACTCTGAAGCCAGTAGCCTTCTGCCCAGGGCTTAGGCAGCCTCCTTCAGTCTTAGGGTCTGAGCAAGCCATCTGTGTGGTTGCCGCAGAGAAGGTCTGCTCCTTATGGTAGTTCTTTCTAGGCCTCTCTTGGAAGCAGTAGTGGTTCCACTGCTCCTAAGACACCACCCACCTCTCCTCAGGACTTTTCTGTCCATGCCAGGCTTTCCTGTGGTAAATGACTATAGCAGGCCTTTAGAAGGGACCCAGCAGCCCACACCAATTGGCCCTTGTGGCCTACAAAGGAAGGGGTGACAGTGAAGAGCCCAGTGAAATCCCAGCAGCCCACACCAATTGGCCCTTGTGGCCTACAAAGGAAGGGGTGACAGTGAAGAGCCTCAGCTTTAGTTTCCTTCCTTGTTCAACTTGAAAAAAGCTCCTTCGGGTTCCTTGAGTTGAAGAAATGCCACACACATCCCTCCCCTTCTGCCCCTACACTCTGGACTCTGGGGCCATGATGTCTGGGACAATGAGATACTTCCTCTTTCTCTGCTGAGTCGCAGAATCAACTCTTCCTGTAGAGTTGCTTCTTTCCTGTGAGCACCTCAGGTTTTACACACAGTCTTCTCCCACCCTCAGTTTCCCCTGCCCAGTCTGAGGGGGTAACTGGGCAGGTGCTAGGATTGGAGCCCCTAAAACTTTGTCAGGGTGGACACAGGTGGGTGTGGTCTCAGGCATGGAGGTTCAGCAGGGCACCGGTTTCCCCATTTTCACTGACCAGTTAAACTGTTGAAGTTAAATGTCTTTGGTTAGGGATGGCTCCATGGGAAAGCACTTGCCTAGTATGGGCAAAGTCATGAGTTCAATTCCCAGCAACACCCCCCCACCAAACAACAACAAAATAGTGTCAAATGCTCTGAAGTTATGGTCAACAATGAAGAGGTGACCTGGGGTAGGAAGGACAAAAGGCATCTGGAGACTTGATTTGAGGGGTAATCAAGTTTAGCTTGGTTACACTCCAGCATCGCAGGACTGGAAGAAGGTCAGTTTGTGGCCGATGGATCCTGGCAAGAGGTCTTTGTATGGCTGGCTGTGCCACTGTCACCGGTACCTCAGGGTAACCTTTTTCAATCAATCTCTCTAGGAGGTGTCCAGAACAGATCAACATCATTGAGTTAGATGAGAATAGTCTGTAAGGAAATCTGATTAGATGAGGGTAGCCCATCAGTCCTGGTGGCTGGAAGGAGATTGGATTAGATGAGATGTAGCTTGTAAGAAGCTTGAGTTAGATGAGGATAGCCTAACAGCCCTGGTGGCTGGAAGGAGCTCGAGGTAGTTGAGGTTAGCCTGTCTGCCCTGGTGGCTGGAGACAAGACTCCTAACTGAACTTCCTTTTTTCCTTTCCCACAGCCAGGTCAGCACTTGGCTCCCAGTCCTCACCTGGCCGTGTATACGGGGACCTGTGCGCCTCCCTCTCCCTCCGGTCCCTTTTCACCATCCTGCCGCTCCCCCAGGAAGCCCTTCGCTTCCCCAAGTCGCTTCATCCGGCGGCCCAGCATTGCCATCTGCCCCTCGCCCATCCGAGTGGCCTTGGAGGGTTCTTCAGGACTGGAGCCCAAGGGGGAAGCCAGCTGGTCTGGTGCCAACTCTGGGCCCCCAGTCCCTGAGAGCAGAGAGCCCTCGGCAGACCACTCAAGACCACAGGGCCAGCCCAGGGCCCCTCCCAAGACCCGTGCAGCTCTGTCCCTTGGCAGGTTCCTGAGACGGGGCTGTTTGGCATCACCAGTTTTTGCCAGGCTCTCACCCAAGTGCCCCTCTGTGTCACACGGGAAGGTGCAGCCTCTGGGGGACATGGGCCAACAGCTGCCCAGGCTGAAACCCAAGAAAGTAGCCAAGTAAGAAGCTGAGGGGCTGGTGCTGTGTGCATGTGGACAGAGGGTGTGGGTGTGGGTGGGGACTGTGACTTTGTGGTGATGACAGAGACATGGGGATGACATGAGGAGTGTGAGGACCAGTCACAAGTAGCCTAACCGAACCCCTAAGTGAATGAATGCCACCCTCAAACCCAGTGCCACCACCTCTCCCTCTTCTGGAGATGGGAAAGAGGCAGGAGTCTTATTTCTTTATCTGTCCATTGTCCTTCACACACCTGCCCCACCCCAAGACTGCTAGTCAAGTAAATCCACTACATTTGATAAGGGCCCCAGCACTAACCACAGGCTATCATGTCCCCAGGACATGATTCCCCAGGGACTCCAGCCCTCTCCCATACCATAGGTGTCATAGCCTCCTTGGTCCTCACTGACACCTGCCTGCTCTCCTAAAGGTCCTCAAAAAGATTCTTGTCCCTGTGGTGAGGCAGGTGGATTTCTGAGTTCGAGGCCAGCCTGGTCTACAAAGTGAGTTCCAGGACAGCCAGAGCTACACAGAGAAACCCTGTCTCGAAAAACCAAAAAAAAAAAAAAAAAAAAAAAAAAAAAAAAAAAAAAAAAAAAAAAAAAAAAAAAGATCACGGGTGTCAGCTTCCAAGTCTGAAATCTGAGAACCCGAGTGTGTAGGCAGCCACTGTGTACACTAGAGTCCTAGAGGAGTGTTTGGGAGTGCCTGGATCCTCAGCTGAGAGGTGAGACAGTTGAAGACAGTCAACACAAGCCTACATTTGGCCCTACCTGGGTCCAGAGAAAGAAATGTTATGCAGGAGCCTTAGGTTGCTATGGAGACCCAGAGAGGGTGATCTCTTTCTTCAGTGCAGTGAGTATGGGGACAGCAGCAAACACTGGCTACTATCCCCTTCTTGCCTGTGTCTTGGAGGAGGAGGAAGAGGAAGAGGAGGAGGAGGAGGAGGAGGAGAAGGAAGAGAGTCAGGCTCTGTTGCTTCAAGAAATGATCAGGATGAGTTTGTTGATTCTCCTCAGCTGGCCCTGCTGGGAGAATGTTCTAGCCCTGCGGCTACTGTCCCACTTCATATGAGGGTATGGAGCCTTGAAAAGGCTTCCTTTCCAGTGTCCCCAAGGGACAGTTTAAAGGGGTTGCGGATTACGTGCTGGTATGTCAACACTACAGGGGCAGGCTGAAGTAATCAAAACCATAAAGACTGAAAAACCAAAATAAGGCATATTTGGGATTGTCTTTGATTCAACAGAAAAAAAAAATCCCAGTCAAAGGAGTCCCCAGAGCCAGTGGCTGCACACACCACTCTGGGTCAATGTCTGTGGCATGCTGGTCCTTGGGACTGTCGGGATCATGTGGGCATGATTACCTGCCATCCTGCGATCATGTGGGGGGATTACCTGCCATCCCGAGATCACGTGTGGGATTACCAACCCTTCTGCATCTTTACTGTTTTCTTTTTGTGCCTGAAGCTTTTTCCAGATCAAAATGGAAATGCCTACAGACAGTGGGACCTGCCTGATGGACTCGGATGACCCCAGAGCAGGAGAGTCTGGTGACCAGACCACAGAAAAAGAAGTCATCTGCCCCTGGGAGAGCCTGGCGGAAGGGAAGGCGGGCTGAGCAGGGCCTTGGGTCGGGAAGATGGTCCTGGCAGATGCCATCAGATGTGGGGCACACTTGCTCTCAAGCCCAAGTGCATTAGGATGATATTGGAGGACTGGACAAAGCAAATGGGGTGTTGGGCAGGGACGTGTGCTCTGGCTGACTCCCAACGGCCACCTTTCCCCTTTCCCTGCCTTTCCCTTGCTTGGCCAGACAGGCATGTGGGCCAGAAGATATCCCTTGCTGCCTTAAAAACAATAAAAGGGTCACCTGGAGGAATTTCTTAGACTGGAAGCACTGGCATATTCCTGGGTTTATTAGTGTTCATAACCTATGACTTGTGAGTTAAACTCATGTCTTCACTTTTGTGGCCAAGGGGCACCAAATCACTTCAAAGAATTCCCTCCCTATCTGAACTGATTTGGACAGGATGATTTCATTAACTGAGTTCCACGGTGGCAGTCCCTCAGGGTGGCATTGCCCAAAAAGGGCAATAGCTAGGCCAAGGGTCACTTGGAACACTGTGTTCTCTAAGATGTTCACAAGACAGGGTTTGTTTGGGGGAAAGTAAAGCATATGGCCTTCCTTCCTTCCTTCCTTCCTTCCTTCCTTCCTTCCTTCCTTCCTTCCTTCCTTCCTTCCTTCTTTCCTTCTACCTTTGCTTTCTTAAATTTATGTGCACACGATGGGACTCTATGTTGGTGTGTGCACACTTGAGTGCAGGTGCCTGTAGAGTCCACAAGAGGGCATTAGCTCTCCTGGATCTGGAGTTATAGGCATTGGTGAGCTGCTTCACATAGGTACTTGGAACTGAACTTGGGTCCTCTGGTAGAGCACCAGGCCCTCTTTACTGCTGAACCATCTCCCCAGTCCTTCACCACTCCCGTTGCCCTGTCAAAACACCAGTCAAAAGCAACTTAAGAAGTGTTTATTTTGCCTCAGAGTTTGTAGATGCTTGTGCTGGAGACATCAGGGTGGCCAGAGTTGGAGGCAGCTGGTAGCATCGTATTTGCAGAGAGAGCTGGATGGTATCACTCAGTGCACACTCTCTTTCTATTTAGTCCAAGACCCCAACAGTGGCAGCCCTGTTCATATGAAGACCCACATTCAGGATGAGTCTTCCTTGTTCAGTTGCACTTCCCTGGGAAATGGACAGATACAGAGGAATGCTCTCCATCTAATAGACTGTGCGGGTTAACCATCCCAGAGCAGGGCCTGGTTGAGAAGGGAAGGGCTGGTGGTCTGATGCAGAGAAGGGTCAAGTTCAAGAGTGTCTTGGACAGGCCACCAGTAGAGCATTCTCAAATCAAAATCATTGTCCGAGAAGTCACTCGGGGCCTGAGAGAGGTCCTACATCAGTCTTCGGCTATGCACAGTCACTGGCTGGGACCTGCAGGGTTGTTGGAGGGACCTGTGCTGCAGCAGCCAGATCTTCAGTCATCTTCCCCTTGCAGCATGGGTGGGAGACACTCATTTTCCTCATCTACTGCACCAGGCTGGAGGTGAGGACCTAGTATGCTCTGCTTGCCTTCCCCACTGGTACTTCATCTAGCAGATATTTGCTGAGTCCCTACTGGGTGCCTGGCACTGTGACAGGTCTGAGGAGATGACAGTAAGGTTCTCCATGGATTCATCAAGTGCATCTGAATTCAATGAGCAGATAAGAGCCCCGAACTGGCTTTCAGTCTCTGACAGCTTATCATATGTGAGACATAAAGAGCGGGGCTGCTCAATAAGCTATCTGCACAACACTTCTGAAAATGAATATTGGGAAGGTGTGTGAGCAAAACCTGGGCCTGCCAACCCTGGCAGGGTAACCATTAATGCTCCATCTCTTCAGGGGCATTGCTCACTTTAGATTCTACCAAATCTCTACCACCAAACCTACAAGACAGTCACTCCTTGCCTTCTGTCATTAAAATTGTGAAGTGAAGGAGGGCGGGGACGGGTTTATTTCATGCCGTGGTTTGCAGAAGCATCTTAAAATGATATTGTAGGTGAGGCCAATCCAGGCCCATAGTCTACCCGTGTGTCTGAAAACAAGGGGACTCTCAAGTCTAGATGTGGATATCTGTGCTTACAGGACAATACTTCTTTTCTGGTTTTTTTTTTTTTTTGGTTTTTCGAGACAGGGTTTCTCTGTATAGCCCTGACTGTCCTGGAACTCACTTTGTAGACCAGGCTGGCCTCGAACTCAGAAATCCACCTGCCTCTGCCTCCCGAGTGCTGGGATTAAAGGCATGCGCCACAATGCCCGACAGGACAATACTTCTAAGTCTTTACAATCCTGAAGAGAACTAAGTCTTTCTGGATCCCCAGGACTAACCACAGAAGGCTCTGGAATCCATTGTTTGTACCGGTAAAGTCTAGTCTAAAGTTCAGTAATAAACAGACCTCAGAAGGTAGGACGGACGCGGTTCACGTCTGAAGAGTTTCCATCTCAGACATGTAGCTCGCTGCCCAAAGATAGGAGGGTCCAGGACAAGTAGAGTCAAAGGAAGAGAAGATACTCAGTGTGTGTCACGTTGACAAGACACTAGCCAGCACAGATGGGTTTTCACTAGCTTGGGTTGCATAAGATCTCGACAGACCCTGAGAGAGGTCTGAGTCTCACCCCGGGAGTGCTCTGGAGTCAGCTGGGGAATGGGATCCCTGATGGAACGCAGGGTCTGACTTCTCTCCAGCTGGGGACATTACTCCACTTTGCTCATCTCTGAGCTATGTTGTGTCTGGAATTGCTTGGGAGCATATAAATGGTCCCTTTGGCAAACTTAAGAGAGGGTAGAGTGGATGAGTTTTCGAGAGACTTCCAGACCTCCATCTTGGCTCGGCCTGCCCATTAGGGGACAGGTGGCTGGTACCTCCGGTGTGTTCTTGCTTTTCAGGTCACAGCAGAATTAGGGGCAGAGTTTGATCTCAGCAACTAATCCCACTTGCCAGAGTCTAGGTAGATGAAGCTTGTTTTCCTGCTCTTGACAATTACAAACACATCAAGTCTCTCCAGGGACCCCTAAAGCAATTGCCCCTTTGCCCTCTGGGTATGGGACCTTTGGATGGCCCACAGAGAACTCCGAATTCCTTGAGCTGCCATGGACAGTGTGCTTATTTGCTAGAAATAAGGGGACTATAAGGAGTCTGTGGTGGTCATGTTTTGGGGTCTCTAGGTCCTGGATGGATCATCTGAGGAGGGTGAGGGGAAGGGGGATCCTTAAATACATCTGACTCAGAGGCCCAGCCTGCCACAGTGGTGTCTGTCCTCACAGTTCCACCAGAAGAGGGAGTCTCAGGCTCACAGATCCCCTAACTCTTAGAGGCTGGGACATCTCCAGGAGAAAGGAAACTTGCTCCATCCTTGCCCAGTAGTGTCCCAGCCTTGGAGAGATGGGTAGTGTTTCTTTGTATCCAGCAGGAAAACCCTGTACTGAAGACCAACAGAGTTCTCATTCATGGTTGACTTTCCAGCCCAAGGGCTTCATGAGCTCTTCTGTTGAGAAAGGAAGCTGGGGAATTGGGAGAGCCAGGTCAGCTAGGCCAGCATAGGGCAATAAGAGTTGCTTTTCAGCCTTTCAGCTGTTAGGAGGGACTCCCTGTATAAGAGAGTGGGGCGGGGGCCTCTAGTCTATTCTGTTCTTGGGGAAGAGAATTCAGAGCCCCTGCCAAGCCCCTGCATAGGGGAAGTTTATGTACACAGGCGCTCTGGCCACGTGTACATATCACATCTATCTGCATGGATGGAATATCGATGAGTCCTATGTGTGGGAGTGTGTTTCTGTGAACCTGGCCGGTACTGGCCTCAGCAGGGACTGTGCAGAGCCCAGTGAAAAAAGAATTCATACAATCTCTAGAGAGACCAGAGAACCCCAGAAGACAATAATAACTCAGTAGTAAAACTGGGGTCTAGATGCCTTTGGTGAGCATGAACCAGAGAGTCTGAGAAACTCACTGATGACACAGTAGCTGAGGTGGCTGAGGTGGCTGAGGTGGCTGAGGTAGCTGAGGTGGCTGAGGTGGCTGAGGTGGCTGAGGTAGCTGAGGTGGCTGAGGTGGCTGAGGTGGCTGAGGTGGCTGAGGTGGCTGAGGTGGCTGAGGTGGCTGAGGTAGCTGAGGTGGCTGAGGTGGCTGAGGTGGCTGAGGTGGCTGAGGTGGCTGANAGGTGGCTGAGGTAGCTGAGGTGGCTGAGGTGGCTGAGGTGGCTGAGGTAGCTGAGGTGCCTGAGGTAGCTGAGGGAGCTGAGGTGGCTGAGGTGGCTGAGGTAGCTGAGGGAGTTGAGGTAGCTGAGGTAGCTGAGGTGGCTGAGGTAGCTGAGGTAGCTGAGGTGGCTGAGGTGGCTTAGGTGGCTGAGGTAGCTGAGGTGCCCTGGGATTCAGCTGATGTGACCCTGTCCTTATGTGGCCTAGTTCCAGGCAGATGACAGTTGTTGTCTGCACAGAATGCATAGGAAGGAAAGGTTGTCTGTAGTCATCTACTGACTTTTAGCTCAACTCTATATGTAGGTAGTTATCAAGCAGTCTTGTTCTGCAGGACTTGGCCTCCAGGAGTTAGGATGTTGGCCACCCACAGATTGTAGATTCATTGGAAGAGCCCCTCATGAATTCCTATGTGCATGTACTTATTCCTCGATCTAGTGTGGGACAATAGCATCACCGCCCTTATGCTGCAGATGTGACCTCACTACCCATTGGTAATAGAAATTCTCCAATCTCACAACTGCCTGCAACCCCAGCTCCAAGAGATCCACCAGGGTACCTGCACACATATAGAACACACACACACACACACACACACACACACACACACACATGGGTGGGGTGGGGGAAAGAAAGAAAAAATAAAAATAAATCTTTAAGAAAATTCCTTAGGCAAGGCATTGTGGTTTGGCAGAAAAGCAGGGAATAAAGAAGGCAAAACACACACATAAAAGAAGCAAAATTGGAAACCCTTCCCCACCCAAGGCTGACGTGTAACAGAGCATGTGCAGATGTAGCTGGAGCACTATACAAATGCTGCATAAAGGTCCCAGTCTGAGAGGTGGGAGTGTTGCTGAGTTTCCAACGCTCTCTTTCAGCTCTAATCCCCTCTGCTTTCTCAGAAGCTCTCCTCGTCATACTAAACTGCACACACAGGCTTTTACCACTCTCTGTGGATCCTTGTCTAATTGTCCCAGGGAACAAGACCTGAGAAATCCCAGTAGCTTCCCACCAATACTCTGCAATCTTACCTCCAACTGTGATTCATGCCTGTGGTCTTAGCACTTGGGAAACTGAGACAGAAGAGTTGCCACGAGTTTGGGGCCAGCCTGGACTACGCAGCAAGTTCCAAGCCAGCCACAGCTATGTGGCCAGACACTGTTTTTCAGAATAAAACTTCCTAATGTGAGTGATTGTATTGAGCCATGAGCCAAACTAGATTAGGGTGGGCCATCAGAGTACGGCCTGGAACTTTACTGGGAGGGAAGAAGTCAGCTATGCAGTGACCAGGAGGCTGTGGGACAACAGACACTTTGATTTCCCTCGTCTTCCACAGTAACTTCCTGTCGTTTTACGCCACCTCTTTCGGGGTGCTTCATTAGGGTGGTTCCAGGAAATGAATGCTGTATTCACGTGGCATTGACATCATCCTTCCAAAGGCAAAGGCTGAGTTGTTCCCAAGTTTTTTTTTTTTTGAAAACAAACAATGCGGCAGACAACAAACATCTCTGCTCATGCTTCTGTGTCTTCCCAGGACAGAAACTAAAAAGAGGGATCAGGAAGTGAGCAAGAACTAGCTGGGGCCCCTGGCTCTAAAATCTCAGAGCCCACCCCCTAGTGACGTACTTCCTCCAGCAAGGTTCCACCCCCTTGCGCTTATAAAACCTTCTTACTCCTTGCGGCCAGCCCGGGACCACATGTTAAACATATGAGTCTATGGGGGACATTTTACACTGAACCCACAAGAGCATCTGTACCCACAGAGGTGACCCAGCCTCAATGGGGCTCTGGCTGTGGGTTTGCTGTTGTCATCTCCGGTCCCAACACGTCAGTCAGAGAACATTCATTATGCCATCGGTTACATGGTCTGTTGTCTGTCTCCCAGAGTGTTGCGTCTTTGAGGTTGGAGACTATAAAGACCCCACGGACACAGAGGAGCCTGTGCTTGAGGAGAGGGAGGTAGCACCTCCATCAGTCTCTTTATTCGGGTTCTGCTTCTGAGGCTGCTGGTGCCCCTGTATCTTCCCTAGTAATGGCGCGGCTCTGGAGACATAAATAAGATACCCCTCCCCTAGCCAGTCAGGCCTCAGATGTCAGCCACAAGGTGAGCTGGCCTGCCCTCAGAAAATGCTTCAGATGCCTGGGGCCCACCCTCTCCCTTGTTGTGGGGAGTCCCACCTGGAGAGGCTGGCTCTAGGGCTGCTGAGATTGAAGAGACTGTTCTGTTGGTGACTGCTTAAAATTCACGTTGCCATAGCAGCGTGGCATTAGGCCATGGTGATCCTGCCTTACAAGGCTTTGATCTCGGGGAAAGGCAAGGTTTCTTTTGCTCTTTGGCTGGTTCTAAGGGGACACTGCCTTGGGACCTAGCTTTGCCTTTGCTCCAGGGCCCGAGGATCATCCCAGAAGCAGGGAGCCGAGGACAGAGGAGACCTCAGAAGTAGCCTCTGCTCTGAGGTTCTAATCTGAAGGAGTCAGCTCAAAACCCTGGAGGGCAAGTGATCAGGGCTGAAGGAAGAAGGGTCAGCCGGCTCTGTAATGAGGGGATGTGCACACACAGACTGACAAGAGGCAAGCTTAGATGACGAGTCTGTGTGGGCTGTGAGGAGCAGAGCTGAAGAAGAGAGAGGTTTATAAATACATTCGGGTTAGCTCAGCAAGTCTCAGCGTCACTAATCATTCAGCCCTGGCCGAGAGAGGCTCGGTTATGAAGTTCAGAGTCCTAGCACCAGGGTAAAAAGCTGGATGTGGTAGCATCTGTAATGCAGACTCTGGGGAGGCAGAGACACGTGCGACCCTGGAGCTCGCTGGCCAGCCAGTCTGGAAGAATCTGTCGATTGAGAGGTGAAGACTGACTGGAGAGTGAGGAAGACAGCCAATGTCAGCCTCTGGTCTCCACACGAATGAACAAGTGCACACATGAGTCACACACAGATATATAGGCATACACACACTTACATACATACATACAGACACATACATAAAGACACACACATGCACACACAGAGACATTCACACAGACACAGGTACACACACAGAAACACACACACACACAAACACATTGATACACACGCACAAAGACACATACATGCATGCACATGCCAACACACGTGCATACACAGAAAGACACGCTGACAAAGACACACTGATACACACACACACACATATACAGACACACACAGACACACTGACACACGTACATGCACAGACAGACATATACAGACACATGCAGAGAAGCACAGACAGACAGACAGGCACACTGATTTATTCATCCATCCCCATACTCATTAGTTAAGGACACATTGTGTGATCAGTAGCAGGGGGTGCAAACGGCTCTCATGATTCTGACCTTAACCCTCAAGGACTTTCCCATAGCCCAGAGAACTAAAGCGTCTTCTAGAATGATACAGTGCAGAGTAGGATCATTTGTTGGAAAATCTAGCAACTCAGACTGGGGAAGAACACTCTGGTGAGGCTGGAGTCTTCACAGGCAACGTTGGGGTGAAACATCAATGACATTGAGAAGAGAGGGGGGTCCTCCGCTTATTCAGAACCACTTGGACTGGACTGGACAGGTGACGAGGAGCCACAGAGGGCTTTGAGCCACACAGTGGCTGGTTGGAGCTGTACTTTAGGAGAACGAAGCAGGAGCAGATTGAGGGAGGGACTGAGAAGCAAAGAGACAGCAAGCTCAAAACCTCCATAGAACCAAAGATGGAAGGGACCGGGTACCAAGACAACCCTAGAAAGGAAGACACGGGTGACCAGGGAGCGTAGTGTGGGCTCTGTGAACATGGCTCACAGCAAAGAATGAAGTCGGGGGAGATGAGACTGGTCCATTAGGGAGCTGTGCCGCCCTTCAGAGGGATCAAGAAAACAGAGAGGAAGAAGTTAGGGGATATGTTTGTGACCCCGAGCTAGCGGATGCTGAAGTGGCTTCCGGGATGGAAGATAAGGCTGGCAGATCCTTGTGGGACACTGAAGGACAGAAGGAATGGAGTAGAGTCACTGGAAGGTTGTGAGGAGCTGAGTAATGATGCCACATTAGTCAGATCGTGAAGAAAGGTGGTGGGGAAGGCCATGAAGGAGAAGGCAAGAGGGGAAGGATAGAAGCTCACAAAGATTCAGTTAAGAATCATCCACTCGGGCCTTGCATGACAACTCATGTCCAGCAGGTGAGGATGTCAAGGGGATGAAGATAGAAAAGGCAATTGGTTAGGCACACCCCTGTCCAGTAACCCGCTGAATCCTCCCATTGCCTTGGTACAAGCAGAGAACTGGTAACTCTGCCAGGGATCCTTCCCCCATCGCGTGAGGGGTATGGTAAGAGGACAGCTTGTTTTCGGATTCCAGAATACCAAGTACCGACTTGAAGGGAAGTTAACATTGGGAAGGAACCGGGAAAGGGAGAGGACGGGCAGACGTTATGAGTTTGGTTGAGTGGCCTGGAAAGACATCTGCTAGAAGACCCATATAAGGAAAAGACGTTCCAGAGCCAAGGAGAAGAGAGCCATTGAGAACGCTCTTAGAGGAAAGCCATGCCATCTGACCCGAAGGGTTGCTGCCCTGTGCTGAGACTGGTTTGTAAAGGTGAAGTGGAAGTGGGGATCAAGCCAAGACACTGCCAGATGTCAGAGTGAGAGATGATGATGATGATGATGGTGGTGATGACAGTGGTGATGATGATGTAGCATGTGACAGACAGCAGGGTGAGTGAAGGGGCAGGGTGTGTGTGTGTGTCCATGTCTACCCATGGATATGGAGGACAGAGGACAACTTCTAATGCAATTCCTCAGTTGTCCCTCATGTTGCTCTTTAAGAGAGGGTCTCTCATTGGTTTGACGTTTGCCTGGTAGTCTAGGCTGTCTAGGGTGCCCAAGAATTTGCCTGTCTGTGTCTCTAGCACTGGGATTTCAAGCATGCACTGCCACACTGGGGTTTTGGTACAGGTTGTGGGGGACTGAACTCAAGTCTTCATGCTGGTGTAGCAGACAGCTGACCGGCTGAGCTCTTTGCTCTGATGTGGAATCCCTTGGTGAGTTACGGGATGGCACAGGGAAGGCTGAAGAGTAACGCCACAGTTTGGGGGAGAAGCAGAGAAACAGACACACTTGATGGCACGGCCCCTTGTGGCTGGTGGGAGTGGGTCAGAAAGAGCACTTATTGGGAAGAGAAGATCGGGTGTTTCCTGTTAGATGTAGATCTCTAGCATACACCTCGTAGGGAACTTAGTATCAGTCTAGGGCTAGGGGGAGTCTTTTGGAGTTGAGTGCTGATTGGCTAGGGAGTCTTTCAGGATGTCCTGAGGCACTCTGTGGAGGTCAGGGAGCACCAGCAAAGAATACTGAGAAGGAGCACTAATGGATTGGGGGGGAGCACAAGAGCAGAGCACTGGAGGCTCAGGTAGGAAGTGTTCATAGAGGAGAAAGTGATGGCTCTATGCTCAACGCTCTTTTAAATTTTTTTTTTTTTAATGTATGTGAGTACACCACTGCAGTCTTCAGACACATCAGAAGAGGGCATCAGATCCCATTACAGATGGTTGTGAGTCACCATGTGGTTGCTGGGAATTGAACTCAGGACCTACTGGAAATGCAGCAAGTTCTCTTAACTGCTGAGCCATCTCTCTAGCACCCTTACCCCCCATTTTCAATTTTTATGTCAGGGTCTCATATGTCCCAGGGTGGCCTTCAACTCACTACGTAACCATTGACTTTGAACTTCTGATGGATGTTATTGTGCCCACGTGTAAAGATTATCCTTCTATCATTCAAAGGCTGTTTTCTGTGCTCCCATGTCTGGTTGCAATCCTTATTCTAAGACTCTCTTCTCTCAATGTTGTGTGAGCATTGCTCCCCAGTTATTCCCGATTGGTCAATAAAGCTAGTTGATCAGCCAATGACTGAGTAGGGGAAAGAATAGGGCTGGACTTCCTCTCAGCCAGGGGAGGGAGAGAGAGAGAGAGAGAGAGAGAGAGAGAGAGAGAGAGAGAGAATGAATGTAGCAATTAACCAAGGGAAGAGAGTCCAAGAGACACCTTTGGAAAAATACCTGTTGCAGAGAAAGCCATAAAATGTAAAACCATGGGAATTTTGGCTGGGAGAAGGTCAGGTTAGTTTAAAGGATTAAAATACTGCTCAGTTGTTGTGCCCTTAAAGCTTGATAAATAAATATAATAGTCCAGTCTCAATTATTTGGGAGCTAGCAGGATAAGAGGAAAACTGTAACACTTTTCATAAAAGCCTACTGACACTCTGGGCTCTTGTGTGCTGGGATTACAGGCAGGCACCACCACAGCAGATGCTCAGGATTGAATCCAAGGTTTTCTGCATTCCAGGTAGGGATTCTATAAACTGAGCTATGCCTTTAGGTCTGTCCAATGCTTTTGATAGGTCAAATAAGGTGTGGCTTTGATGATGTAGAGGGCACTGGTGGCCTTGATCATGGCAGCTGCAGTGGACTGAGGGACATGCAATGGTCAGTGGACTTTTTTTTCTCTTTATTAGATATTTTCTTCATTTACATTTCAAATGTTATCCAGAAATTTCCCCTTACCCTCCCGCATCCCCGCCCTGCTCCCCTACCCACCCCCTCCCACGTAATGGCCCTGGCGTTCCCCTGTACTGGGGCATATAGAGTCTGTATGACCAAGGGGCCTCTCCTCCCAATGATGGCCAACTAGGCCNTTCATTCTTCTTGAGATTCATGTGTTTAGTAGGTTGTATCTTGGGTAGTCTAGGCTTCTGGGCTAGTATCCACATATCAGTGAGTACATGTTATGTGAGTTCTTTTGTGATTGGGTTACCTCACTCAGGATGACACCCTCCAGATCCATCCATTTGCCTAGGAATTTCATATATTCATTGTTTCTAATAGCTGAGTAGTGTCAGTGGACTTTTTGATTTAAGAGGTTGAGAGGGAAAGAGAAGACAAGCATCAAGAAAACTACCAAGAAGTTTTGAGAAGCAAAATGAGACCATTGCCTACAGGACTGTGGAGCAGGTGAGGTTTCAAAGTGGGAGAAAAAAAAGTAGCTTGCTTGAATTTGGTGGGAAAGATCCAATAGTTGAGTGTGAGATGAAGATAGAGAAGGAGAAAAAAGAGGGTGGGTGTACTGGCTAGTTTTGTGTCAACTTGACACAGCTGGAGTTATCACAGAGAAAGGAGCTTCAGTTGAGGAAATGCCTCCATGAGATCCAAGTGTAAGGCATTTTCTCAATTAGTGATCAAGGGGAAAGGCCCCTTGTGGGTGGTGCCATCTCTGGGCTGGTAGTCTTCGGTTTTCTAAGAGAACAGGCTGAGCAAGCCAGGGGAAGCAAACCAGTAAGTAACATCCCTCCATGGCTTCTGCATCAGCTCCTGCTTCCTGCCCTGCTTGAGTTCCAGTCCTGACTTCCTTGGTGGAGAACAGCAATGTGGATGTGTAAGCCGAATAAACCTTTTCCTCCCCAACTTGCTTCTTGGTCATGATGTTTTGTCCAGGAATAGAAACCCTGACTAAGACAGTGGGTAACCTTGTCCCTTGCTGTGTGAAAGGGAATGAGACCTTCTGTGGAAAGGCTTCCGTTGTTGGAGCACAGAGAGATTGCCTTCAGGAAGAAGGGAGCGGGCAGAGCTCACAGGTCTCTCTGCAGAGAGCCATGTGATACTGGAGCAGAATCCTGGGAGAGCTCTCTTCTGGTGGCTTCTGTTTCCTCAGAGGGGAGACGTGAAGAAAGGATGGCTGATGGTGTGGGGAGAGAGGATATGTAGGCGAGTCTGGGAGGAAGGGAGGAGCCAGAGTGAACATGGGGAGTATGGGGGCTGCTTGGGAGTATCTGGGATTCACTCGCAGTTGGAAAACATGTGCTTATATTCTGCAAGATGACACTGCCATGTCAACAATTTTCATAGGCAAATGCCTTGGCCCAGCTGCAACAAACCCCACTCGTCAGCAGGGGACACATTCTAAGACTATCAGTAGATATAGGGCATCATGGACAGTATTCCCATACCTTCAATACACTGTTTTATTCTATATATGTTATATACAGCGTCATGGTTTGAATAGGTTTGGCCCCACCCATAGGCTCATGGGTTTCAATGCTTGGCCACAGGGAGTGGCACTATTAGTGGGTTTGGCCTTGTTGGAGGAAGTGCATCACTGTGTAGGTGGGCTTTGAGGGCTCCTTTGCTTGGGCTGTGCCAGTATGTAGAATCTAGTCTCCTCCTGGCTGCATGCAGAAGTCAAGTCTCTTCCTGGCTGCCTTCAGATCAAGATATAGAACTCTCGTCTGCCTGGATGCTGCCATGCTCCCAGCCATGATGATAATGGACTGAACCTCTGAAACTGTCAGCCAGCCCCAATTAAATATTGTCCTTTATGAGAGTTGCCTTGGTCATGGTGTCTTTTTATAGCATTGGAAATCCTGAGACATATACCTAACATGACATTTCAAGGAATGGCTTCCCTTTGGTATACGTAAATGGGCGTCCCTGTGCTTACAGGTTGGGGTCATTAGGAAATAAAAATTAGAGATTTATCTTAACTACATGCAGTGAGAAAACCCAGACACTAGATCTGATTACTGAGATGGCTTCTAAGTGACTGACAGCTAGTGTTCTAGTTGTGTTATCAGTCACTATGATAAAATACCCTAAGGAAAGAGAAGAAGGGGAGGAAGGGTTTATTCTAGCTAACAGTCTAGGTTATAGCCCATCATGGCTAGGAAGTCTATGGGGATGGAACTTGAAGCAGCCGGTCACATCCACAGTCAAGAGGAGAGAGAGAGTTTGCTGACTGCCATCTATGGTGAGAAATCACAGGACAGCAGTGCTGTTGGTGTTCCATACGTGTCCCCTTGGTGTACCTCAGGGTCACGGTAGACACTCCCCCTGCATTGTGACAGAGATGCTCTGTGCCCTGTCTTTCTGCCTGAGAGCCATCTCTGGCCATGTGTGCACATTTGGTATTTTTGATGTCTAGACCTAGAGGCCTCATGCCTAGGCTAGATCTTACTCGACAGAGGACTGGATTTGAGGAGCAATATCATTCTGAGCTCATCTCCAGTGACCCCCAGTCATGGAGGAGTCAACAGTACCCACCTCACTAGCTTTCTCACTTCCTGTCTCCTCTCCTCAGCCCCTTGCTAAGCTTTGGTACCTTTCAGGGCCTTTCCCCATATCCACAAGGACAGGAATGGGATAAGATTAGTGATCCAAAACCAAAGCATCCAGAAACCATGCTCAGCCCACGATAGTCAGCTCTCTCTGCTGATTCTGCACGTGTAGATCCAACTATTCCCAGACTGGAAAACATTCAGAAAACAACTGTACCTGTTGAACAGGCACAGAATTTCCCTCTTGGTCATTCTTCCCTGGGCAGCCTGGAGGACAAGCTCTTATGTAGTATTTATGTTAAATTAGGAATTAGATGTAACTGAGATGAATTAACCAGACAGAGGTGTGGATGAAAACAGTTTTCCAGATGTAACAGGGCAGATGAACTCACAGAAACTGGGACAACATTCGCAAGACCCGAACAAGCTCAAGCCAGATGAAATCCCAGCAGGGGTTGCCGTGTGGCTGTGGGTAATGAAATTCTACCCCTAGCCAAGAAGCTATTCCCAAGTGATCCCTGCAGGGCAAGGGGAAAAAATGAGTTTTCTTCGATGGAGGGAGAGTGGGTATAACAACCATCCACCAGAGCAGGACTCATGCTCAGGAAGTCAGGCAACACAAACAGCACAATATGATCAAGGTATATTGTGTTAAGGTCCACCCCTGAGCAGCCATTCCATTCCATGCCTACCAGCTATTTCATATTGTTGCTGTAACACGCCTGCCGGTCAGTCATTGACACAGAAAAAAAAAAAAAAAAAAACTCGACTCAGAGCAGGGTCATGCTGACCACATACATACCCTGTTATGTTCTGTATGTTAAGAGGTTTGTTAATCTTAAGAAATTCCACAACTATACGCTTCACGTAGGACCCATCTCATTAAAGGTCAATATGAACCGATATGTCTAAAATGGCTTGAGTCAGGGCCAACCACTGGGCAGCCCTTCCAGCGCCTGTGTATGTGCTCATTGTGGTTTTTGCAGTTTTAGCCTTTATAAGCTGACCATAGAGATGGGTTAGGCTTACTTAAGGGTTTGGAAGATGCGTGTAGGCTCTGTGCAGACTGTACACTACTTTATTTAAGGGACAGGGCTCAGAACGAGTCCTCACAAATTAAAAAACAAAAACAAAAAGAGCAGACTGCAATCATAGCAAGTGTATATGGGACTTGAACACGCATAGATTTTGGTATGGGGGGAGGGGTTTCTAGGACCAATTCCTTGCAGCTATTGACGGAATAACTGAGCGAGCATCCAATGCACTCTGACATCCCCTCCCTTCCCTCCCCTCCCCCTTACCCACATCGTTCCTGTACCTCCCCTCCCCTCCCCTCCCCTTCCCTCCCCTCCCCTTCCAGTCTTTCCCTTCCCTAAAAAACCTTCCTGGTTTGTTTTGATAGTTCACTCTTGGATATTAGTCCATAGCTTCAAGATCACATCCCGGAAGGCACCGTGTTCAGGATCACACTGGCAGTCAGAGAGTGGGCCCGTTCACCGGAAGCCAGTGAGTTGCCGAGGGCGTGCGGAAGGGCTTCGAGTGGCGTGTGGGTGCCTCTGCTTCAGTGAGTTTCAAACGGACACTTCTTGTCAAGGGGCTCCTTCATCGGTCTCTGCTGACCGTTTTGGCACGAAGCCCAGTAGAGACAATGGTGCCCTTTTCTCTCGACAGTCCTTTGGGTCACCTCCGAGAAGACCAGGGCCGGGAACTGAGGGTGGAGAGAGCAATTAGGAAGGAGGAGATGTGGATTTTCAAAGGTCAGCCGGAGTATGATTAGCGATTGCCTGGAGATTTATTCCGAGTGCTTTTCCTGACTAGAAAAACAACAATAAAAGGGGGGAAAAAACCCCACCCGGGCCCACAAGTGGGGTAGAAGTTGAAGAACACTTTAATTCATAAGGAAAAGGGCTTGAATAATTGATGCTACCGCCCTGCCAAAGATAATTTCAGCCCGCTCCCTCTATCTCACAAAGACATTTAGCATTGATGGAGATCAAAGTATCAGGAACCCTGCTGCTAGGCTGAAAGGCAAAACTCGCGGCGGCCTTTCTCCGCTCTGATAATGTCGTCTTTATGTAGTTAATAAACTGCGCACTTCAGTCAAACTATATCATTACAGAAGACTTAGGGAGCTAATAATTTAAAAGCAAAGAATTGCCTCTGTTCCTCACTTTGAACTAAACAACATTCTGTTGAATGAGGGGGACATCAAAGTCTTGTCACCATTACCAGTGTGGCTCTAGCAGAAGGCCCCACAGAGTGGGTACTTCAGTCATCAAGGGGAAAAGAAAGAAAGAAAGGAAGGAAGAGATTAAAGACACTGGCTTATCCACGCAAAGGCGGTACCAGGTGTTTTGGTTATTATTATTATTTGTACTGGGCGAGCATCAGGTGGCTCTAGTATCAATGCACGCCCTTGTCCAGCTGATGCCTATGAACCCAGGTCAGACAGTTCACTTTTCACCTTGGCCCTGCTCTGAACTTTGTCCTGATGATATCTCTGTTTGACTTTAGCCTGTCAGCCCTGCAAAGCGCCTTGGCTTTCTAAGGTCCTGTTTAGGTGGCTTGCTTGGCCTCTCTTTGTACAGGGTCATGGGGCATCGTGTTCTCCACCCAGTGTTGGCTTGCTGTTGGTCATTAAGGGGCTCACAGGCTCCTATTTGTCTGGATGAGGGCATCTGCTGCGTATCTGCTTGAGGGTATTTTAAGCAGGAAGTTATGAGATAGACAGCCTTCCGATAGCATCTCACTACTCCCCGCTCTGCCCCGCTCCGGTGCTGCTGGGCTTGACATGAGGGCCTCATGCTCTTCCCCAGGAATTATTCTGAATCACTCAAAACAGGGAATCTCCTGCAAATGGTTTGAGAGAAACTTTGGGCAAGAAGCTTGAATAAACTCGAAGGAAAGAGATGACTGAGAGAGGCCTCTGCTGAAGCTAGGTTCCCCCACCCCACTTCTGCACTGGACATTTGCAATATGAATGGTGGTCCCATTGGGGCAAGAAAGCTGTCTTATGCATTCTATAGCTACTGTCCGGTGGCTGTGGTTGTGTTAGTGGTAGTGGGGAACTGACATCTCAGACACATCCAACCTAACTGGTTCCTTAGGCCAATGACAGTTTTGCAGACATTTGGGGCTGCTCTGATCCTTTTGCTGTCAGTTCTCACTGCAGAGGGCATCTGGGCAGGGTGGATCCCTGGGCAACGTAAATTATCTAACAAATATAACTAGAAACTTGCAAAGTATAAACCTAAATCTTGAGGAAGACAAACATGTATTTATAAGTTCTGCCATCACCTGGTCATGGTGGTGCATTTCTACTGTAGAAGCAGTAGCATTAAGAAATTGATCAAAAATAGTCCCAGCTATGTGGTGAACTGAAGGCTAACCTGGGCTAATTCTGAACAAAATAAAACACACACTATTTTTTTTATTCTCCATCTTAATGTTCTCCAGCATCCTTGGTCAATCATGTCTTTTCTGGACACCTTACATCTATCATCTCATTTCAGACTGAAGCTCGGTGAGATTCTGAACCATTTGAGCAGGTCATAGCCAGGGATGTTAATTGCTGCATTGTTTATAGCCATTGGGGTTTGAGATCAAGCTATTTCCTCCAACACTGAGCACAGCAAAGCAAACACTGCCTCTGTAGAATGCCAGGATGCACAGTTGATAAAGATTCTATGATGACACAGGGATGGACCCATAGTGCATTATGGGATGGAAAACATAGGCCTTTGAGCTTTATGATAGTAGTGTCTCAGTGAGTACGGTGCTTTCTGAGCAGGCGCAAGGACCTGTGTGTGTGTGTGTGTGTGTGTGTGTGTGTGTGTGTGTGTGGCAGTGGTCTCTAATTCTGCTCCTTGGAAGGCATAGGCAGAGACTCCTCAGAGCAAGCCATCTAGCTAAATCAACTATTATGAGTGAGCTCTGGTTCCACTGAGAGACTCTGCCTCCACGGGTAAGGTGTAGCACCATGGAAGAAGACTCCCGATGTCAACCTGGGACCTTGAAATGCACCTGCACATACATGTAGACATGCCCCTCTCCATGTGCAAATGCACACATTCATATATGTCCACAGCACACATAGATACTTGTTCTCAGTGTGGATGTGAGTGGTGGGGCAGCTGCTGAAGTATCCAGGTTCTTGTGTCTCACAGCAAAGAATTGCCCCAGGGACCCATGGTTAGACATAGAAAGAGAGGCAGTTTATTAAGGGGAAGCACTATGAGGATGGGAGTGGGCTGGTAGGTGGGAAGGAATTCCTCAAGGCACTGGGCCATGGACCATACGACCAGTTATAGGACACTGACATAATATCCACCTTTCCCTGGTTTGTGTAGCACATACTTTTTGAGGCATGAAACCCAGGTGGGAAAGAGCATCTAGCGTTTCTCTACTAACTGGTTTCTTTCATGTATTAATACTAATGCAATGCCTCTCCAGGCTTTATTCTCCAGCCACATATATACATGCTAGAAAAATAGTGACTGTGTGTGTGTGTGTACATGAAAATATGTACACATGGTAGGTACATATGTGTATGAAGGTATGAATGCAAGTATGTTTGGAGGTTAGAGGACAACCTTGGGTTGTAATGCTCAGGGACATTGTCCTGGGGCGGGGGCATATATATATATATGTAATGTTTTATGTACCTGGTACTTAAAGAGGATAGAAAGGGTGCCATTTTGCCCTGGAATTGTATCTATAGATGGTCGTGAGCCTCCTTGTGAGCCCTCAAACCAAATCTCAGTCCTTTGGAAGAGCAGCAAGTGCTCTTCCCTGCTGAACCATCGCTACATCCTCCGTCTACCTCTTTGGAGACAAGGTCTCTCTCACTGCCTCGAAGCTCATGACTTAGGCCAGTGTGGCTGCCCAGGGCGCTCCATGGATCTTCCAGTCTCCCCTTCCCTGGGCTTAGGACTGTGTACCACCCAACTCAGTAGTTTATAAGGGTTCTAGGGATGGGACTCAGATCTCTAAGCTTGCGATGCAAATGCTTAATTAACTGAGTGGTCTCTTCAGCTCTTGTTTGTTTTTTTTTAATGTGCATTTTCCTCCAATAAAATGTTAATTTTGAAGTTTGGAGGGAAAAAAAAGCTAATTTAAAATCTTCCTCCTCCTCTTCCTCCTCCTCCTCCTCCTCCTCCTCCTCCTCCTCCTTCATCCATGGAGACAGCAACGGTGCTAACTGGTGTTTGTTAAGGACTCTTCAGATAGGGTAGACACCAAGAGATCCGAGGAATGGAAAAGTCAAACAGCTGATCCAGGGTGGCGAGCGTCAGGAGGCGTGAGATTCAGAGCCCTGTGATCTTTATGTCTCATCCACCGTCTATCAGCCGAACTTTATCTGCTAAACTCGAAACTCGCCAAAGCGTCTGGGGAAGGTGGGGGGAGAGGCTTCGAATGAGCATAGGTGCTGAGCAGAACTGGCCCCGATGATAAACAGCAGAATGCACACAAAGGCCTGGTCAGCGTGGGGCCGGAGGCCACAGCTGTCTGTGCGGTGGGAAAGACAGACATGCCTGATGGATGACATTGATGTCACCATGAAAGGACCGTTTTCAGAAAGAATGGCACTGTTATTAAAAGGCAAAGGCACATGAATCACAGAAGCATTGATCTGCTCCGTGTACTTTCTGAACAGGCAGTAGTTTTTGAAAGGTACGTTGTCATTGAAGTCTGACACAAATAAAAAATAAAGTGCATAGAGCAACTGGGGTACAGCTTGGTGGATCTTTCACAAAGAGAACTCGCTTGTGTGAGGGCCTTCCAGCTCTAGAGGCAAGCCTTTTGAGACACCCAGAAACTCTATTGGGTCTTCACCCAGTAATGTTCCCTTTAACAAAAGTAGCCATGACCCTGGTTTCTAATACTTTACATTAGTTTGATATGTTTTTGAGACTTCTAGAATATTACCTAAATGGATCACGAGGTATGTTACTGAGATTTATTAATGATATCTATGTATAGTGTTGATTCATGCTCAGCAGATATTTGTCTATCTATTTATCTATCTATCTATATCTATCTATCTGCCATTGATCTATCTATCCTCGGCACACACTTAGACACATCAGGGTAGAATTTAATATTCCATTGAATATGTGGTGAGTGCAGAAAGTAAAATTTACAAATTCTGTTATCCCTCTCCCCTCTCCTCCCCTCCCGTCCCCTCCCCTACCCTTTTGTGTTGCCTAGGGAACAAATCAATGCACTTCCTCTGAGGAATGGAATGCTCCACTGTGGGGTACATGTATGTTCTACATGATTCATTACCATCAAAAAGTTCAAGCATTGGACCAAGCGAGTAGTGTGTGGCTTTCTATCTGACTTTTCTATTTTGGTCCCATGATATTATTTTAAGGAATTTAAACACATAAATTTTTTGTTATGGTATTGGCTGCTTGGGCATTCTCTTTTTATGAAGTCCTATACAAGTCTTTTGTAGATAGTACTATTTTTAAATTTTGAGTCAGAGACTCACTGTGTATCCCTGGCTGTCCTGGAACTCACAGTGTAAATCAGGGTGGCCTTAGACTCACAGATCTACTGCATCTGCCTCCTGAGTGCTAAGATCAAAGGTGTGTACCACAATACCCTGTGACAATACTATTTTAAACAATAGTCAGCATCATCTTTTATAAATGGTAGAAATTCAGTTTCCTCTATTGTTTGTTTTTTTTTTTTAAGACACTGGTCTAGGTGATTTTTCTCCCTTGCCCAAAAGTGCATGTAGGGATCACTGTCACTGCTCTGTGAGTAAAAGTGACACCAGGCAGTTCAAACCTGACAACCTGGGTTTGATTGCCAGAACCCACGCCACAAAGTTGTCCCATGGCTTGTACATGCATGCCATGGCATATATGCTCCCATATCACACAGCATGCCATGGCATATATGCTCCCATATCACACAACATGCCATAGCATATATGCTCCCATATCACACAGCATGCCATGGCATATATGCTCCCATATCACACAGACACACAACTAAAACTTAAAATTATGATTTTGGGTGTGTGGGTCTTTTGCCTGCATGAATGTCTATGTACCAGTTGCATTCAGGGTCCTTGCAAGTCAGAAGAGGGTGTCGGATCCCCTGAAACTGTAATTACAGGCAATTTGGGTGAGTGCTGGAAATGAAATATGGGTCCTTTGGAAGAGTCAGTGCTCTTTAGTCATCTCTCCAGTCCTCCTCCTCTCCCCAATTAAAATAGCGCAGCTACCCATTTTCACTAAGGTACAATATGTCTGCATTGACTTCCTTTACACCAGGAGGTTAGTTACCTGCCTAAGCATGTGCATGCTATCGGGGAACAGAATGAAAACCACGGAAGGTCCTTTCATTTAGTATGGAGATGAGGTATGTTCTGGTTACCACAGCTAATGGAGTTTGATATAGGGGCATAAAGGCAATCTAGAGAGACATGAGGTGTCTCAGCAGTCCCAGACAGGCCTCATGAGAGTGATGACATTCTCCAGTCTGTCAGATGTTTCAACAGCAGCTCCTTCATCCAGGAGAGGGTTGGCTGGCTACACTGCTGCCTCAGAGCTGACTCTGTGGTCAGCTGCACAGCCTGATGGGTGCCTGCTGCTGTGACCTGGTGTTACTTTCTTCCCTCTGGTCAAAGGCTGCCACACAGTGGCTCCCACCGTGGCTCCCACCGTGGCTCCCACCGTGGCTCCCACTGTCTCTATGAAGTCTTCTCTCTGTGTATCTCTCCAGGGCTGCTCCTGCCTCATCTGTTACACCTTTTCATTTCTCTGTAAGCCTTGATTTCAGCAAGAGACAGGCACGTGTATATCCCTTTTCCAGCATATCATCCTTTCTCATTGTATATCCTAGGCAAACTTGTCAACAATCAATTGGGAGGCTGAAGCAGGAGTATGCTCATGAGTTCAAGGCCGGCGTGGGCTACAAAAAGAGCACCAGATCAGACTGAGTTATACTGTAAGACCCTCTTTCAAAGACAAACAAACAAACAAACAACAACAAACAAAATAAAAACCAAACCCTCTAAAACAAAAACCAGAAACCTACAAAATCAATAAAGAAAAAAATACCCCAATTAACCACAAATGCTTGATTTTTCTGTGTCCCTGTTCTGTTTGGTTAGTTAGTTTTCTAATCTCTTTCTGTGCTAATATCACTGTTACTTTTAATTTATTCTTTGACAATTTCCTCCGTGTAATGGTGTATCTTGACCATATCCATGTCCAATTCCCCACCCCACTCCCTCTAGATGCCTCCTACCTTCTTATCTTCCCGTTGTTTCTTTGTTTCTTTGCTTCTTTCTTTGTTTCTTTGTTTCTTTCTTTCCTTTCTTACTAACTCTCGGAATCCAGTCAGTGCTGCTGCCATATACATGGGTATGGGACTACCCACCAGGGTACGGACAATGTACTAGGGGTTATTCTAAGAGAAGGTCAGCCTCAAGCGCTCCTCTCCCATGACGCTGAATGTTGATGGCTTGGTCTTATGCAGGCAACCACAGCTGCTCTTCCCTAGCCTCCTGCATTCTTTCCATACCCCCTCCCTCTTCTGTAAAGCAAAATAATTTCTTCCTTCTATAAAGTCATAGTATTTTATCACAGCTTCAGTCCCTACCCCAGCTTTCCCACAGTAATGGGCTGTAGCCTGTAAATAAAAATAAACCCTTTCCTGTCCAGATTGCTCTCGATCCCAGTGTTTATTGCAGCAACAGAAAGCAAACTGGAACAGTCCACCTCTGTGTAAGAAAAACCTGGTAGCTCCCCTACCAGGCTGCATAGCCCCTTCTGGCTTTGTGAAGGCTAGTCAGAAGGGCGGAAGTCTCCAGGTCAGTCTGAGCTTGAGGTCACTGTGTCCTCCAAGCCAAATGTGTGTCATCTCTAGCGGCAGGGTCTTTCACCTAGTGATGGGGGGACAACTGAGCATGCTCTTGGCTAACCATAGTTTCATGCTGTAGTTTTGTACTGAGTCTGAGATCAGGGAGTGTGATAGTACCAGATTTACTCTTTTTCATCCAGATTGCTCTGACTGGTCAGGAGTTTGGGGGTTACAATCAAATTCTATGATTGCTTTTTTTCCCCCCTATTTCTATGGAAAATGCCATTGGAGCTTTTGACAACGAGTACACTGAATCTAGAGATCACTTTAGGTGTCAGTGTGGAGATTGTTACGATACTACATTTCCCAGCCTGTCAACACAGACTGTTTTTCCATCTATCTGTGTCACCCACCGTTAACTCCCTTCGCCAGTTCTCAGTACGCATGATTTGCCACCTTCCTGGTAGACTATGTGTACCCGCTGGATCCCAAAGCCACACGTACACTAAGCAATCTCCCCTACCAGTGAGTTAGATTCCCAGTGCTCTCCAGTCAAAGTATTCCTACGTACTTATGGTTTTTATGAAATCAAACTACCCAAGGAGAAGTGGAAAGAAACATATGTGGTCTGTGGCGGAACAGTTAAGTGACTGTAGTAGCCAGAAGGCATTTTTGTGTCACCCCCCCCCCCATATTTTTCCATCTGGATATAGCATCTTCTCTTTCTCATCTTTAGAATTACTCCTAGTTCATTCTTAATCAACCATCCCCTTGGTCTATAAGGTCAGTAGTGAGACAGAAAACTACTGAGAAAGACTTTTCTCCATGGTCATTGGCTGAGAGGACTCCAAGGTTTGATGCTATTTGCTATAAAGCATCTTTTTAAGGCCACCTGTTTAACAATCCACCCGAGAAGAAGGCCAAATTAAGAAAAACACACATGGTTGTGGAGAGAGTGAATTTGTTCTTTAACTTAAAAAAAAGTGAATTGTGTTTTATGAGTATGGGTATTTGTCTGCATGTATATCTGTGTAGTCCTTACAGGTCTGGTGCTCAAGGATGTCTGAATATATCCAGATTGGGAACCAAAGTTATAGACAGCTATGGTCAATGTGTGGGTTCTCAAAATCAGACTCAGGTCTCCTGGCAGAGCAGTCAGTGTCTTTACCGGATGAGCTGTCTCTCCAGCCCCCAGAGTTTGCTCTTTAATTATTTATTATCACGCATTAGTTGTGCATATCAATCTGTCTCAGTGAAATATTTCTGCCTATGCAAACACTGTGCATCGGTCAAACTCAGCCTCTCCTTTTCTACCCACCCGTGAGAGTACACTTCTGACTGTGATGCTCATAAACTTGACTTCAGCCATACAGGAGGCAAGCTCACCCTGGGCTTTTGGTTTATGTGCAGTGATAAATTCATTCGGCTTCAGCAAGGCCGAGTTATCTCCTATAACCCAAAGCGCTCTGATTAATATAGCACGCTGCCCACATAAACATTAATGTGAAGATGGTTGATCAGAAGTTGCTCTATTCTCCTTGGAGTATTTTCAAGGTTTTGAGAACATAAAAATTCTCGCACGTTCCTCCTCTGAGTACATGAAATGAACCAAGGCTGAGCCCTGAAGAAAGGGAGTTCTGGTTGATCGAGACTTGGGATGAGGCATCCTGGGATAGTTCTGCAAAAAAAAAAGACTGTCAATTACGAATATTTAAAATGGTAGGTTAACAGAGTCAAGTAAAGACCGACGATGTTCTTTTGTAACGTTTGGTACACCGAACACTTATAGTGGTGAAGGACGTCAAGACCTTCGAAGCCAGGTTTCAGTGCCGGGGTCGTATCAATCACACACCATTGGGATGAAAGACGAAACACCTGCCAGCTTTCACATTTGTCCTCCAATGGTGGAGGGAGAAGAGGCAGGGCTGTTGTTTGAAGATTCCCCAGGGGTCCACACTTAGGATCCAAACACTTCCCAAAGGTCCTGCTAACTAGTGTACACTGGTGGATACTTTCAACATGGGGAGGGAATGGGAGGAGCAGCAGATTTGGGAAGAACAAAAAGTACTTGTCAAGTTGGATAGTGTTATTTCCCATCCAGCATCCATCCATCCATCCATCCATCTAGATGCCTATTAATTAAACATTTCTTGAGTTTAAGGGATAAGTATAAGGCTGAGAGAGAGAGAGAGAGAGAGAGAGAGAGAGAGAGAGAGAGTTTGACCTGGGCCACAGGTCAATCTGATAAGGCACTTTTCTGTCTAGAAGATAGGGTTCATTCAAGTTCCCTCTTTTTCTTTGTTAGCAAAGTGATGAGATCCAAGTGAGTTCTTCAAGTTGAGCACCCTTTGAACTCTATTACTTGATGATTTATACAATTTTCAAATTAGGTAACACCCAGGGGGTTGTCTGGTTCAAGTTCCTCCCAAAATCCAGACTTGGGGATTTCCTTAAAGACCTGCCATTTTCTTCCTTCCTGTGGCGAGCATTTCGTCAGTGCTATGGTGGCCAATGAGCCTGGACTGAAGAAGATCGTGGGCAAAACCCACAAATACAGGCATCTGGTCCAATTAAGATCTGAAGGAGCTTGTGTGGGCACAGAAAGTGAGAAAAGGGTGAAGGGATGTAGGACACCTGCTCATGGTTTTCTTTCACAACAGCTAATCTTCAACAACTTGGATTGTTGATTTAGAGTTACCTAGGAGACACACCTTTGCGAGCTCCAGTGAGAACATTGTTTTTTTTTTTTTGTTTTGTTTTGTTTTTGTTTTTGTTTTTGTTTTTGTTTTTGTTTTGTTTTGTTTTGTTTTGTTTTGTTTTAGAGAGGTTTAACTGAAGAGGCACCACGGAGCCTGAATGTGCACCATCCTACCTCATAGGCTGGGGTCCCGGAGCTGAATAAAAGGGTAAATGGGAGAAAACAAACTGAGAACCAGAATTCATCTCTCTGTCTCCCGACTACAGAGGCAATGTGACCAGCCAAATGCAGCCACGCCTTCCCACTAGGGTGGAACAAACTGCCTCAAACCACGAGGATCCAAACTTCTTCAAGCTACTTTTCCTCACAAGTGTGTCATAATGATGATGACGACGTCGCAGAATCATTTCTCCCCCACCCCTACCCTTTCCTTGCTTTCTTCCCTGTCTCTGTCCTTTCCCCTTCTCTCCCTTCCTCTCTTGTTTTTTTCTTCTTTCCCTGTCTCCCTCTTTCCTTGCCTGCTTCCTATCTTTTTCCCTCTCTTCCTTTTCCGGGCAGTTGAAAGACAATGTGTGGACTTCCAAAGGAATTGGGTCCATCTACCTTGCAGAATGCTATTTCTGAGTAGTGTCCCCTGAGCATGTGAAGTGTAGTCTCCCAGAGGGCTCTAGGCTGCTCTATCCAGTAGCTGTTTCCCTGGCTTCCCCTTTCCAGAGAGGAAATGGCAGGCGTGTTTCTGCTCTGCTCAGGACCAGGGATTATGGAGTTTAAACTCTCTCCTCCAAGCCACGTTCAAGTTCTTGACTTAAAAGGGAAATGTTTCATTTTCGGCCAAATGTATCCCCCTCTTTCCCCCTCGCTGGAAGGAGAACAAAGCAATTCAAATCAGAAAACACAGGGAACTCCCCGCACACTGTCCACAGGGACCAGGCTCCCAACTGGATCCCACGGAATCTGATTGAAGTGCAACTGAACCTTCTGCGTTTGTTCAAATGTCATTTAAATAGAAATGTTTCAAATCTCTGCCAAAGAACTGCCCAGGGGGTGACATGGGATGGAGTCAGCCCTCTCTGCTCTGCAGGCAGCTGTAGGCCCAGACTGTAGGGGCGGGACCCAGGCCAGGTGGGCTCAATGTTCACAAGGGAAGCAAAGTGGTGGGAAAGAGGGGAGAGAGGAAGGGGGTGAAGGGAATGAGATGGGGGAGGACCCTGGGCAATTTATACCCTGAAGATACCAGCTACAAATGAGGGATATAAGATGCCTGCATTCTGGCATATGTGTTCTCTCTCTCTCTGTCTCTCTCTCTGTCTCTCTCTCTGTCTCTCTCTCTCTCTGTCTTTGTCTCTGTCTCTCTCTGTCTCTCTGTATCTGTCTCTGTCTCTGTCTCTGTCTCTGTCTGTCTCTCTCTCTGTTTCCATACTAACCCTTACTTCTTTCCTTTCTTTTTAAAAAAAAAAACACATAACATACTTTCAAAGCCTAGTTTGGAAACTACTTTGAGGCACATCAAATCACGAAGCACTCAAGGCCAATGTACCTGCTCAGCTACTGTTGCTGTTGTTGTTGTTGTTGTTGTTGTTGTTGTTGTTGTTGTTAATACCAGCTGCCTTGCCAGGGCTTTGTCAGGGCAGATGTATAGGATATGGTTTGCAATTGGGGTTGAGGGTACAGGTATTGGCTTCCTGATTCCACATGACCAAGGTGCCTACGGAATCATTGGCCAGCCTTGCCAGTTTCTTAAGATGTCTAACAAGAAGGGTCAGGTCCATTGTCCACTAAGGTGTGGGAAATGATTTTTTTTCTTGTTTTGTAGCTCTGATTAACGTTTGTGGTAAGAACTGGGGAAATGGCTCAGTGGTTAAAGTGCTTGTTGGTCAAGGATTAAGATAGAATTCAGGTCCGCAGAACTCCCAAGTGGGCACGGTGGCCTGCTCTAAACCTAATACTCAGGAGCTGGAGCTGGGGATCCCCAGAGCAAATAGGCTAACCAGATTAGCTGAATCAGTGAGCTCCAGCTTCAACTGAAAGACCTTACCTCAATGAATAAAGTGGGAAGATCTAGGGAGATATCTCATATCAACCTCTGGCTTCTATACACATGTGAGCCTCTATGTATGCAAACATACATATACATACACCACTTACATGTGAGAAAAAATATAAACAGTAATAAAGGTACTTTAAAAAAACTTTATGGCCTGGCAGTGGTGGTGCACGCCTTTAATCCCAGCACTTGGGAGGCAGAGGCAGGCAGATTTCTGAGTTCGAGGCCAGCCTGGTCTACAAAGTGAGTTCCAGCACAGCCAGGGCTATACAGAGAAACCCTATCTCAGAGGGGGGAAAAAAACTTTATGGTGAAAAGTTGCTACTAACACAATCACTAAAGTAGATACTTCAAAGTGTCAATAGTTCTGACTCTGCATGATTCCAATTCAAGAGCAGTAGGAGCTGTGATGGTCAGTTTGGAGTGTCAGCTTAACATGCTAGAATCTCATGGAAAGAAAATTTCAGTGAGGGATTGTATAGATCATGTTGGCCTGTGGGCTTTTCTTTGATTGATTATCTTGATTTTTTTTTTTTTGTGGGGCAGGGGGAAGGATGGGAAGGCATGCCCACTGTTGGTGGCACATTCCCTAGGCAAAGTATTACGAACTATATGAGAATGGAGACACGAGAGTGAGCACACATAAATATGTATGAATTCATTGCACTCCGATACTGACTATGGATGTAATGTAACTCCTTCAAGTCACTGCTGCCTTGACTTCTGCCATGATGGACAACCTGGGCTTGTTAGCCAAGTAAGTCCTTTCTCCTTTAACTTGCTTTTGTTTGGGCCTTTTATCACAGCAGTAAAAAGGCAACTAAGAGAAGAGTGGAGGTTGTTCCTTCATTTCTGGGGGTCCATGAGCATGGAATGGGGTTAATCCCAAGATGGCCGCAGTAGGTCTACCTGGCTGCAGAAGAGCTGAGTGCTGACCACCATGAAGCATAGAGCAGCTCTGTCTGCAGGTTTGGTTCATGTCAAACCACTGCCCTGTGATTACATCAAATGCCTTTCTTTGTCACCTTTTCCCACAGGAAGACTCTAAATCAGTGATCCTCTGTGTTTCTCAGGATAAGAACAGGTTTTGAAATAGCAGAATGTTCTTGTGGAATCTTACATATTAGTAGTTGAACTTACCTCCTTTGTGGACCAAGATTATCTATCTGTCTGTCTATCTATCTATCTATCTATCTATCTATCTATCTATCTATCTATCATCTATCTATCTCACTCTGAATATAATTCTTCAAAGTATGCTTCCATGTCGTTCCTATATCTACTTCTCCTTGAAAATCATTGTATGTTTATGTAATGAAAACAGATAGGTACAATATGCTCCCCATCGTGCTGATTCACATAAAGCCACTCACGCTATTCACCTGTCACTGCGAATCAGAGCCCTATTGGCTTTCATTAGCCTCTTCGAGACCATTGCCTTGAAGGACAATTGGATTTCAAATATCCACCAACTGAGGAATTAACAAGGTGTAGTATTATCTATAATGGAATATTTTAAGTTCTAAGAAGGGGAAGCGGGCTGAGGAGATGGCTCAGTGGGTAAAGTGCTAGCTGTTCAAGTGTGAGGTCCTGGGTTTAGATTCCCAGAATGCACATAAATCTGCCTTGCACTCCTTTGGGGAGAGGGAGTGGGAGCCAGAAGAACCCCTAAAAGTTCATGGAGCCTGAATGCAGTGGTAAACAAGAGTCCCTGTGTTACAAAGGCAAAGACTGACATATCACACACACACACACACACACACACACACACACACAGACAGACAGAGAGAGACACACACAGAGAGACAGAGAATGGATGCATGCTACAGCTACACACACACACACACACACACACACACACACAGACAGAGACAGACAGAGAAAGACACAGAGAGAGAGAATGGATGCATGCTACAGCTATACACACACACAGAGACAGAGACAGACAGAGAGAGACAGACAGAGAGAGAGACAGAGAGAATGGATGCATGCTACAGCTACACACACACACACACACACACACACACACACAGAGAGAGACAGAGAGAGAGACAGAGACAGAGACAGAGACAGAGAGAATGGATGCATGCTACATGCTACCACTTGGGTGAACTTTAAAAACATCATGAAAAGTTAAGACACAATTGACTACATTTATAGGGAAGGTCCAGATTGGGCAAATCCTAGGACTTTAAAGGAGATCAGTAGTTTCCAAGGGCTGGGTTAGTGGCGAGGCAGGATGACCATTAATAGATGTAGAATTTTTGGGAGGAGCAGTAAAACAGTTCTGTAAGTATAAGAAGTTTCACAACCTACTGGATACACTCCAACCTGGGGACTGTATACTTTCAACTACTAAATTTGATTGTCATAGTAAGGGTTTCCATTGCTGTGAAGATACACCACGATCAAGGCAACTCATATGAAGGAAGACATTTAATTGAGCTTGGCTTACAGTTTCAGAAATTCAGTCCATTATCATCATGGTGGGAAGCATGAAGGCAGACATGGTGCTGAAAGAGCCAAGAGTTCTACATCTTGATCCTAAGGCTACCAGGAGAAGACTGATTTCTGCAAGCAAGCAGGAGGAAGCTCTCTTCCACACAGAGTGGTGTTTGAGCACCAAGAGCCCTCAAAGCCAACCCCACAGTGACACTCTTACTCCAACAAGGCCACGCCTTCCAAAAGTGCCACTTTCCTCATGGGACAAGCATATTCAAACCACNTCCCCTTCCCTTCCCTTCCATGTTGTCTGAGGAACATGTTCTGCCTTTTCTGTATCAAGAGAAACAATGTGAATCCCAGAATCTCTGTGCTAGGTTTTGGTTCTTTCTTGGTTCACCAGAGGACTTTGGTCTCCCAAACTCTCAAATCCCTATCCATGACAAGGGTGGCGAGGGGACTCGGTGCAAAGTTGTAGAGAGAATCTCTTGTGCAGTGTATGGAAGCCTCACCTCTCAATAAGATGCTGTTGGCTTATTAGCTTAGGCAGGAAATAGGAGGTGGGGAGAGAGAGAGAGAGAGAGAGAGAGAGAGAGAGAGAGAGAGAGAGAGAGAGAGAGAGAAAGGATTCTGGGAAAGAGACAGGCATAGGAAGAGTATTTGGCCCCCTGATACAGTTACATGAAACTGAGGACCGGGAAATCAGTCACGTGGCAAAACTTAGAGTAGAATAAGAGGACTATTGAGATATGAACTAGTCAGGGAATAGAGAGCTAGCTTTTGGTCTAGGCATTTATTCATATACAAGAAGTCTCAGGGTCATTATTTTGGGGAACAAAAAGGGTCTGGGTGGAAAGCATGTGATTACACCAAGCAGGTAGAACCTATGCACTGTTAACACCCTGCTTTCCCCTTCTTCTTTTCTTCCGGGTGATGAGAGCTTGGTGTCCATGAACAAGCTCAGGTATTGAGTGAAGATGGTTGAAGGTGTAACATTAATCTCCTCCACTCCCTCAAGCAGGATGTGGTCACAGCCAAATCCCTTAGGTCCTGATTTTGCCTGATGACAGTTCCCTGTGGGTCTTCCAGGGTGAACCACGTCTTGGACCAGAAGATGTGGAGCTGGATGAATTTCTGAAGCCAGCTGTTCTAGTTTTGATTCTGTTGCTCTGCTATAACACTCAGACAAAAAGCAGCTTAAGAGAGGAAAGTGTCTATCATAGCAGAGAATCCAGTGGCAGGATCTAGAGGTATCTAGTTGCATCACATCTACAGGCAAAAACAAAAAGAGATCAATGTGCGAGGCTTTTGGCTTGCTTGCTTTCTCCTCCCTTACATACCTACCTAGGGAATGGTGCTGCCCACAGTGGGCTGGGTCTTCCCATATCAATTAAAAATCAAGACAATTCCCTACTGACTTCTAGGTTGTGTCAAGTTGACACTTACCCAACCATCACCCCAGGTAATGACAACAAATGTTTCCCCACCCTGATGTCTTCCCTTTTCCTTGAACTATGACTGCTTGCAGGACTCCTTGGTACCTTCATCATCATGTGGGTGTTACCTGACTTACCTAGGCACCTCCCTTTCACTCCTTTGTTCTCAGTAAGAAAGAGATGGAGGAAGGGAGAGAGAGGGGAGAGAGAGAGAGAGAGAGAGAGAGAGAGAGAGAGAGAGACCTCAGCAGAGGCAGAAATCAAGTGAGACACTTTCTTCCAGAAGCCAGCCTTGTCTCTTTTTCTCCTCTCCTGACTCTGACCTGCATGCTGACTTTCATTCTTTCTGCCTCTCAAACCCTTCCTAACACTTGTCAAAAATTAAAGTGGGACCTCCCTTCAAACGTTCTATCTGCCTTTGCCAAGGAGGCAAGTCTGTCACCAAAGAACCTACATTAATATTCCAAATATGCACTGCTCAGAGACGAAATAACATCCTCTGCTTTCAAGCTGGGTTTGGGTGACCTCTGCGCTTTAATATTTTCAGCAAAGTGTCATGTGACAATGCAACTGTGTTCAGAGAGAGGAGAAAGTGAGCGTGCCCTTACAGACGCATGGACTGCAAATGGGGTGGATGAGATGTAGCTCAGGGGCAAGTACTTTATCCTTTTTTTGTGATTTCTGCTTCAGCTAAGCAGATCCACACGAAGCTGTGTGTGTGTGTGTGTGTGTGTGTGTGTGTGTGTGTGTGTGTGTGTGCTTGCATGCGCTCACCTGTCCATGCACACATATACATACTGCCATACAAGAGGGGAGGACAGAGTATAATTTCGAGTGTCAGTCCTCTCTGAGACAGAGTCGCTTTTTTGACTGATACTCTGTATGACAGGCTAGCAGGCTCGCATGCTTTCAGGAGGACCTAAAACTTGTCCCCATCACACCATAAAAGAACTAGGATATGGTTGCATGGTGTCACACGCATGTTTATGGGTTCTGGGGTCCCATCTCAGCTTGAAATGGGTTCTTGGGATTTGAACTCAGATTCTCACAGTTGCACAGTAAGTACTGTGGAACTAGCTCTGGAGCTCCAACATGAAGGACCCTCAGACACATAGAATTAAGAGTAAGGATTCTTCATTTCCTAACACAAAAGTATCCCGAAAAGTGCTTGCCCTCTTTCTCCCTTCTCTCTCCTCTCATCTCCTCTCCCCTCCCCTCCTTCCCTCTCCTACCTTCCCCTCCCTACTCTCTCTTTCTCTCTCTCTCTCTCTCTCTCTCTCTCTCTCTCTCTCTCTCTCTCTCTCTCTCTCCCCATCCAGCTTAGTAGCCAAACATTACCTCATTCCAGCTCCTGTAAGGAGACTCTCATTACAGCCAGGCCCCATTATCCTTGCAAGAATGAGGAGTCTCTGCTCTTAGCTATAAAGCAGCGGTGAACAGTTAGGATCAACTGGCCTCTTTCAGGCCCTGGTCATGCTACCCTGGGCCAGGCAGCTCAGAGGCTGCAGCTTAGGGTGCAGTCCCTCCAGAGGCCAGGAGGGGGGTGTCTTGTGCTTCCGAAGTCCCTTCAGAAGCTTGCCCTCCTTGCTATCCGATCTTCTCTTGGCTGGAAAGGCTCCATCCCGACAGAAGCATGGCATTTGCTCCTCGGACAGCCTGCAGATCTGTTTGCCACAATAATCAACTCTGCCCTAGGCTGCGCCACCCAGGTCTTTTTTTACTTAGAAGTTAGCCGAACTGCGGAATTTCTTGCGATGGGCTCAGTCATCACCCTGGCAGGCCTGTGGGCATGCCATCGGGGGCAAGTTTACACAGATGCCGGCATCCGGGCACTCAGAGCAGGTGTCCACTAACCCTAATCAGACCACCCTCCCAGAAAAGAGCCCCCCCTTGGGTTTGAAGGATGACAGGTCAGTCTTTGGAGTGGCCCGCAGGGAAACCCAGTACCTGCCTGTCATCCACCAGTGAGCCCGTGTGGGAGGATTTGAGCAGATGCTGGGGAACAGAACGCTGGCTTTGGTTGACACTAGGAACTTGATACAGCACTGCCCTGATTTGTCATGACGACCCTGAGGTACTTCAGGGCTGCTCCGTTACATATAGGAAACAGGCTCAGATCGATGACAGGCTATGCCAAAGGTCACCAAAGCAGCAGGTGGCAGAGCAATGGCTTGCTTCGAGACCCTCAGAGCCTGGCCCGTGCTGGTGAATCTGCCCCACCTGTACAAACAGATGGGCCCTTGGAGGTTGGAGACACATCCAGCCCTTCAGTGCTCTAAAATATTCAGGGATTTCTACTCTATGCCTTTACTTCTGTTGTTTCGGATTCTCCCAACAGATCCTTACTGGTATGAACAGGAGCGACGTTAGACCTGGATGTCAACCCTGTTAGATGGTTCCTCCTTCAGCAACCCCTGTTCTCCACCCTCTAGCCCCCACACCAGGCTTCAGGACTTTTCTTTAAACCCTGAAGGGAGGGAACTCGCCCCTAACGAACAGGAATGTGATTGAACGATCCTCCGTAGAATATGTGGAAAGGCTGCCACTTGGCACTTGGTTCTTAAGTCTTGGTGCTTCTAGAAGCTTCCACCTCTATGTCTTTCACCCAGAGAGGAGGGATGATGTCTAAAGATTCCTCGATATGCGATATTTTACTTTTGTAAGTTTGTGGAGGACTGGCAGGATAAAGGCAACTGTTACCAATGCTGACGACTTGATTCCGGTCTCCAGATCCCACAGACAACCAAAAAAATTATTCTCTGGCCACAACAAATATGCCACGGTGCACATGTATACAACACACAATAAATAAATAAATAAATAAATAAATAAATAAATAAATAAATAAATAAATGTAAATTTTTGAAATTGTGGAAAATTATATCCTGCATCACAAATCTTTTCCTTTTAAATATAGCAAAAATGCATTGTATAACATTTACCTTGTAATCATCCGTAACTGTATAATCCCACAGCACTAACTCCATATATACACAGCCACTGCCGTCACAGTGTTGATTAAATACCTGATTCCCATTACCCCATCCTAAAACTACCACTCTACTTTCTGTCTGTAAGAATATGACTACATGTGCCTCATGTGCTTGGAGTCAGACCATATTTTGTGGTTGCCTTATTTCATTCAGTAGAACACCCTCTCAAGACTTTGTCCACGTTGCAGCCTGTATGTCTTTCTGTTCAAGAGTGAGTAGTATCCCACTGTGTGCCTAGATCAAAGTTCATTAGCCTTTCAACTCTTTATTTTTTAGAGTCAGAGTCCTGCTATGTTGCTAGCTCAGACTGGCCTCAAACTCACTACATAGTCTAAGCCGATCTCAAATTCACAGCAATTCCCCAACCTACACTCCCCAAAGAGCTCAGATTATAGGAATGAGTCACCATGCCTGGCTTATCTTCTTTAGGTGAAATATATTGTTGCTTACTCAATGAAATGGATTATTAACATCATAATCTCGGGTTGGAACCTGCAACCTTACCTTTAAGAGCCAGACAGTAAATACTTTAGGTTTCATAGACTTCTTTTTAGCACCTGTGGCAGTCAAACGACTGGGCAACAGAGATGTGGTGCCATGGTTACCACATTTGTAAATGAATGGTAGGGCTATCTACCAATAAAAATTTATTTACAATATCTTTTGTCTTACAGAAGCTTTGCAACTTTATGAGGTCCCATTTGTCAATTCTTGATCTTACAGCACAAGCCTGTTGTTTTGTTCAGGAATTTTTCCCCAGTGCCCATATCATCGAGGCATTTCCCCACTTTCTCCTCTATAAGTTTCAGTGTCTCTGGTTTTATGTGGAGGTCCTTCAACCACTTAGACTTGACCTTAGTACAAGGAGATAAGAATGGATCAATTCCCAGTCTTCTACATGATAGCTGCCAGTTGTGCCAGCACCATTTGNAAAAAAAAAAAAAAAAAAAAAAAGGCAGTGGGCTGGAATCAGCCCAAGGTCAGCGATCCGCAGATTCTGCGAAGGAGATGAAAGTTGAATATAAAACACCAGCTTTAGTATTGGGGGATGAGTAAGTTTTCCCTTTTTTAGTTCACAAAAAAATTATTTCTAGCTTGATTGTGATATATAAATGCAATCACAGTATCCAGGAAGCTGAAGCAAGAAGATTCTAAGTTTGAGACTATCCTAGGCTACATGCTAAGACCCTCACTTCAAAACTCCAAGCAAGCAAGCAAGCAAGCAAGCAAGCAAGCAACCAACCAACCAACCAACCAACCAACCAACCAACCAACCAACCAGGAATTTTCTTCCTTGATAGCCACATATTCTCCAGGCACCACCATTTATTCAGGACACTCACCCCTGGTTTTTCAGACCTAGAGCTGAGTCTGAATCCTCCACCCTCCTTCAACGAAGCTGATTGACTCTCTGGGGACCCAATGGTTCTACCCAGCCCCTCCATTCCAAGTTGACCTTAGTTGAGGGCCTTCGTTCTTACGTCATTCCAGATGAGCTCATGTGGGAGAAAGCACACTGAGGAGGGCGTGAGTATCTGAAGCACACTGTCACCCTGTCCCCAGCACACTCTGCATTTGCGCGCAATCTACCCGTTTCCACATTTGGAAGACAGTTCTACTCAAGGCATTTGACGTTTGTGTCTCCCAGGGAAACTGACCCCAAGCTAACATCTGAGACACCTTATGCCTGATATCTCAGAGTAGGAAATATGTGTTTGGGCACCAGATCAATAGTACAGCCTTCAAGACTAGGTCCCAAGTTGGGGTTTTCCTTCTATCTAGAGTCTTAAGACATTAAAAAAAAAACTTTACTGAGAAATAACTTACATACAATATGCTGCACATAAAGTCTACGATAGAAAAATTTTGACTATGTATACCTTATATGAATGGGTTCATGCAAGTATTCATGCCACAAAACCCAACCTATTAACTCTATCTTTCTATCTATCTATCTATCTATCTATCTATCTATCTATCTATCTATCTACCTACCTATCTATTATCTATTTATCTATCTATCTATCTATCTATCTATCTATCTATCTATCTATCTACCTATCTATTATCTATCTATCTATCTATCTATCTATCTATCTATCTACTATCATCTAAATATCTATCTATCTATCTATCTATCTATCTATCTATCTATCTATTATCATCTAAATATCTATCTATCTATCTACTATCTATCTATCTATTATTATTATTATCTATCTACTATCATCTATCTATCTATCTATCTATCTATCTATCTATCTATCTATCTATCTATCATCTATATCTATGATCCATATCTATCTCCTTATCCATATCTACTTATCACTGATCAATATCTATCATCTATCTATCTATCTATCTATCTATCTATCTATCTATCTATCTATCTATCTATCTACTGATCTACCTGTATCTGAGAACTCAGCACACTAACCACGATAGTCCATGATTCATTGTCTCCTAACGTTTCCAGCTTGCACAGCCCACTCAACCCCAGCTCTTCTGTGTGTATCTACTTTTCCATTTCCTTTTCACCTCAGGTCAGGTTTTCAGAATGCAGTGCCTGTGTTCTGGAGTCTCTGTTGATACACAGGGTTCACTTTGACAGCTTTACACACAGTTCATCCAGGTGCTCCATGCAGAGAAATGGGCCCTGACACACGTTGCCCATGCTGCCCGGCCTCAGTGGCTTTCTCAAGTCCCCTCACTCCTGAATCTTGCATGCCTCCAAAGCCAGCACCTTGTAGATGACATCAAATTCTGCTGCCAGCTTGAGTGTAGCCTGGATGGTCCCTTGGAAGACCACTGAAGGGGGGCCTGAGAGGCTTCCTGGATGAACCTAAGAGAACATTGCCTGTTTGGGCAAGGTAAACTGGGGGCACTGTCTGTTTAGGTGTTCTCTTTGCAAATGAAGAAATTTTCCAACTGGGCTTGCATTCTTACAGAGCTTTCAATGGACGAGGTCTTTCTTTTTCCTGTTGCCCCAGTGTCAAGTGTGAGATGAGAACTTAATTGCACTAATTTCCAACAATTACGATGCTCTGTCTGACCCTGCATTGTGCTCTCTCCCTGAAACTTTAACTCCACATATCTTTCTTCACCAAACTGTCCAGTTTTCACCCCTCTCTGCCTTTACACCACCTTCTGATTTGAATTCTCACTATATAATTAAACTTCATGAAATTCAGTGAGCAGTAACCATGCCGTAGTCTGGATGAGCTGCTAGGCTGCAATTTCCCCAGCCAAATGATTTATCACGTTACTTTTTAATTCACCTTCACTCAGACTTTCAGGACATGGTTGGAGCATGGCCAGATCATTTCCCAGAATGCAGCATGAATGGCCTGTAGTAGTGCATTGCCTGGTAGAGTCTTTGTTCCCCTTTGAAACTCCATGAGTGTGGTCTTGGCTTCCTCAGTTTCTCTTGGCATTCTAACCACCCACATGCCCATCAGAGTGGCTCCCTGAGCTGTTTCTACTTTTCTGGGTTTCAGTAGCCTTCCTCTCCAACCCCCACCACATTCTTCCCATAAACCTGTTCCAAGGGTCTATGGAGCACATGGTCAGGTGTCCTGTAGCAACTACCTCACTTCTTAGCATCATGGGCGGGGTGTATGATATTTCTTTTCCCCAAGACCAAATGCACGACACAGACAACACAGGGAGGAAAGATTTACTGAGTACATTCCATCATGGTGGGAAGGTGGGGTGGTGGCCAGCTCCACGGTGTTGGGAACAGGAGGTAGCTGGTTACATAAAGTTAGCAGTCAGGAAAACAGGGAGACTGGGTAGGAACTGGGGCTGGACCACACTGCACATAGTTCTGACCTACTTCTTCCAGCAAGGCTCCACCTCCTAAAGGTTCCACCATCTCCACAATAGCTTAACCGGCTGGGGATTAGGTGTCCAAACACGTAAGTCTGTGAGAGACATTTTACATGTAAACCATAACTTTGAAGGACGAATATTTGAAAAACAGACATATTGAAATCTCTGATTACAGTGCTGGTTGTCCATTTTTTCTTACAGTTCAGTTAGAGTTTTGCTTTGTGTATTCTGAATCTCTGTTATTAGGAGAATCAATGTTCAGAGTTGTTATATTTTCTTGAGAGAGCAGTTGATCCTTTTATCGTTAAGAAGGGACCATGTTTATCCCTGGTTTATGGCCCATAAGACAACATTATGGTTGCTCAAGTATGCTTTCTTCACCCTTGGGACTGCGGTGGACCAGACGAGGCTGAGTCACTGCGGGAGGCTGAGTTACAATGATATCCAATTTACTGTGATGGACTTGAAACTTACTATCTCCATTCTAAGCCCTAGGCTTTCCCCAAAGAGGGAATGGGTAGAGGCCACACGTGTAGCTGTGTAGAGTGTGAATCAGGGGCCCAGGATCTGAAATATCATCATTTATCACTGGACTCATGTTCTAACCTGGTGAAGACCCAGGGTAGCAAAGAAATCATGATGACCTTGTCTAGACTCTAAATATATATTTTAAGAGACAAATTTGGAAGCATGGCCCAGACTGTTCAATGTGTTCTAAGATGGTGTTTAAAAAGAATCTACTGTACAGGGGCAATGTCCTGGGTTTACAGTTTCCTGACTAATTCCATCATAAAGTTAATTGCCTTTGCTTTGGCTTTGAAGCCCGAAGACTCCCTTGGCACAAGACTCCCTCCTACACACACACCCAGACTCCTGGCAGGAAGTAATGACTCAATATCCAAGTACCAGAGCTCCTTCACTCAATCTCCAAACGGTTACTTCTGCCTGGCCAGGAGCTGGGCTCTGCCTCTTCAGGGGGTGATGTCAGGGAGAAGCATTCTGCCAACTACACCCTGGTGCCTTTGGAAGCCAATGCTCAGGCTACTTCCAGCCTCTCTTCTGAGAGCTGTTCTGAACACTAGGGGTCCCAGTCTGTCTGTCGTCTCCTCCCTCAAATCCACCCTCTGTGTAGTAGGAGTTCTGCCAACTCTTCCAGATGGCTTAAGCTCTGTTGTTGCTACCTTTGGACTTCACCTCACTCTCATTACAATGGCAAGTGCCAGGCAATAGTAAATCCTAGGTCTCTACAGAGAAAGACCCTAAGGATTGGCGAGGATGGGGAGAGTTGTGTAGGGATCCACAGCTAGGAAGTCTATGGCCAGGCTACACATTTGAGTCATTTTATTCCAAGAACAGGCCTTGTTCCATTGCTCTATATAAGCTTGTATTAATTTCCTAGGCCTGCCATAACGAATCAGCACAAGGCTGATGGCTTAAAGCAACAAGAATTTATTCTCTCAGTGCTCTGGAGGCCAGACGTCCAAAAATGAAAGCATTGGCAAATTAAACTGAGGAGACTATGTTCCACACACCTCTCCAAGCTTCTGGTGACCATGGCAGTCCTTGTTGACTGGATCATAGATTCATCCTGGTAACCTCTCCCTCTGTCTACACATGAGCCTTTCTATGGTCTTTTTTATTTTTTCTTTCTGATGGTAATGAAACTGGAGGCATGATAGGAAAGTGATCTGAAGTGAGCTTCTGGTGAGTCTTGGCCAGTTAACCCTGCCGACACTTCCTCATGGCTGAAAGGAAGATGGAGAAGGTCTATACCTAGAAGGCTCTGGAAGAGTTAAATCTAAGTGAAGCCCTCTATCCTATACCTAGCTAGAGCCCAATTAGCATTATTTGTCAATAGCTACTATTGGTCCTAGGTCATGCACCTCACCGAACATACAACCCAAAGCTCTTTCTGGGACACTACACCTCTGTAGAGAACAAGTTCTTCTGGCTCAGATTTAGCACCCAGCTCATCCGTCCTTCAGTTTCTTGCTGGTATCTGCTTGTGTCCAAGGACTTTCAAATATGGCTCTCTCTACTTGGCCTGCTCTCTTCTGCATCCCTGCCTGTCTGGGTACTCAATTTAATCTCTTGTCTCTTTAAAGGCGGCTTGATATGAGACTTACCATGCTATCCCTGTTTACCAGGCCACCTTTGTCCTTTTCTGTATCTCTTTCAACTCCACGAATCATCTTTATTTGAATGCTTATCACTGATATGTATTTATCTGATATTTTATGTAGGTCTCTTTCCATTAGGATACAATCTCTATGGGACTTTATTTTTGCCTCACTGCTCAATCATTCATGCCTGTAATAGTGATTAGAAGATAGTGGTGATTACGATAACTATTTATTGAATGAATGAGTGAGTGAGTGAATGAATGAATGAAATCTTACTGATCCAGTTCAGTTGGTAGTAAAGTGCATATCTACAATAATTCTTATCGGCCTGTGTGTGTGTTTGTGTACATGTATGTCTGTACATGTGTGTGTGTGCGTGTGCGTGCGTGTGTGTGTGTGTGTGTGTGTGTGTGTGTGTGTGTGTGTAAAACATACAGAGATGGAGGTGAGAGGTTAGCCTTGGGTGTCACTCTTAGGTGTCACCTACCTTTCCTTTGTTTTGTTTTAAAATCAGACTTCTCTGCATATGTCTCAGTTAACTGCTAGGTAGAGCCTGTCATAGGATAGCTATGCTAGGCTCCTGTCTGCAAGCACAACACAGCTTCACTATTAGTGTCAGGGTTTGATGCCCACCCATGGGTGGGTCTCAAGTTGGGCCAGTCACCGGTTGGGTGTTCCTTTCAGTCTCTGCTCCATCTTTGTCCTTGCATTTCCTTTAGACAGGACCAATTTTGGGTTAAAAGTTTTGTAGGTAGGTTGGTGTCCCCATCCCTTTACTGGAAGTCCTGTCTGGCTTCTGGAGGTGGTCTCTTCAGGTTCCATATTCCCACTGTTGGGCATTTCAGCTAAGGTTAGATTTCTCATTTATGTGGCGCACAGCCTCTAGACCAGTGATTCTCATCCTGTGGGTCGAGACTCCTTTGGGGTTGCATATCAACTATCCCGAGTCAGACATTTACAGTACAATTCATAACAGCAGCAAGATTATAGTTATGAAGTAAAAACAAAATCATTTTATGATTGGGGGGTCACCATTCCATGAGGAACTGTATTAAAGGGTCGCAGCATCAGGAAGGTTGAGAACCACTATGCTAAACTAATCTGGCTGGCTAGTGAGTTTCAGGATCCACCTGCCTCCACTTCTCCAGTGCTAGGTAGGAGTTAACACATGCCACCATGCCTGTGTGGTCTCCAAGTGTCAGACTCAGGTCCCTGTGCCTGCAAGACAAGTATGTTAGATCTCTCTGGACTGTTATTTTTAGGAAGTGGCTTGACACATATTTATCAAAGCATAGCCATGCAGTGGGCTTGCCCGATGCCCTGCTGGCAGAGACTTATGGGAGAAGCCACAGTAGGCACCTACTACATGTGCTTCACACTGTGCACAGCACTCGAGTCCCTCTCCACATTCCCTTTGAGAGGTGAAGATGTGGTCTCAGAGACAGTCTCCCGTGACCACATGGTTTCCGGAAGGGAGTGAGAGTCCACTACCCATCAGCTGGGGCATCCTTGAGCTCTGAATTCCAGAAGAAGAAAATCTGGGTCAAGATGGAATTTGCCACCATTGGGGGGACTCCATGAGAATTCCTCTAACCTTGGTTCCCAGATGAGGGTCTTGCCCTCTGAAATTCTTGGCAGGAGTCGCGAGATGTGCCCAGACCCTCCTGTGTCTGGCCTTGAAGAAGTGTCTTCAGAAAGTCTTTTAATCTAAAATCCCCTGCAGTTTGCAGCGACCCACATCTCAAATCCTGTCAGCAGAGCCCTCTCATATTTGACATTCTTTCTCCAAGTTCCTGACCCCAGAATTCTGCAGCAAAGCTCTCTTGTGTTCCCACCTCCGTGTTTAGGGGGCCCTGGGGAGAAAGGGGCAGGGGTGCCACAGATGGAGAGACTCGGGCCACTCCACTGGAAACAGGAGCAGAGGTTCTTCTGCAGCTTTGCCAAGGAAAGTCCGTCTCCAGGAACATTCCAGAACTCTCTTCGAAATGCTGGGGTTTCTTCTAGAGACGACTTCAGTCAGAAGCCACAGGATGGTGGTTTAGTATATTCTAGTCCAACCTCAGAGGTAATTGGTTCATCTCTTGGACCTGCAGACATTTTCTCATTATGGGCAGGCATGTTCTCAGACATCAGAACCTTCATTCTGGGCTTCTGAGTCTATCCAGTATAGCCTTTCCCTCCAGCAGAGAAAGAAAGAATTCAGGACTAGAGGGTCACTTGTCCCTTCATGTCCAGTTCTGATTTCTGTCTGTCCATCTGTGGCCAGACCTTCAATCAGATCTCACCTTTACTCTGAAGTCCTCTCAGGTTGACTTGCCTAACTTAGATCCCCACAAACCACCCTCCAAGAGGTAGCAAGGGCCCCCTCTCTCCCCACCGCATGTGTGCTTGAGACATAAAAGCCTGAGTTCTGAAACCCTCAGTGACCAGTCTCTAGCTACATCTTTGCTGTGTCTGTCCTCAAAAGACTCTGGCCTCTCTGATGCCATCTTTGGTCCAGAGCTTTGTCCATGTCATCCCCTTTGAGTCTTGGGTTTAGTGGCATCCTCTTTAAACTCATGTCATTCCCAGAAACTCAGACTGTGACCTTATTGGACATAGGATCATTGCGGATGGGGTGGGTTGCGTGTATACTTCAGTAGGCTGAGCCTTTGATCCACTATGACAAGAGTCTTCAGGGCATGCAGGACTGCAAGGGGGGAGGGAAGGAGGAAGAAGGGATGACAAAGGAACACTACAGAGCCTCTCTGTGACCATGGGTGAGGTGGGAATGTCTCCTCCATTGTAGCTGCCATGAGACTTCTTGATTTCATGTTTTCAGCCTTTGACCCAGAAGGGGAGATTGGCTACCATTTTAGGACAACCAGTCCGAGCTGTTTGGAGGTAGCATCCCTTGGAAATGCACATCAAATACTGAACAGAAATGAGTCTTCCTATGGAATCGCTCCATCCCATAACCCCTATGGTCACATCATCTTCTCTCACCTGCCCCCTCCTCCTGCTGATCTTATACCTTCACACAAGATGTTCCTTCTTGGATGTTCTTCCTATACCCTAGTTTGGTTTCTGTGTCTGTATCCAACACCATGGTCAAAGACATGGGAGTGTATATATTTGGCCTATACTTTGAAATTGCAGTCCGTCACTGAAGGAAGTCACAGCGGTAACTCAAGTGGGAGTTGAGGCAGGAGTGACCAAGGGGTGCTTGCTGCTTCCAGCCTTCTTCCCTTGGCTTGCTCAGCTACCCTTGCTCAGCCCAGGCCCATCTGCCTAGAGATGGTGCCGCCTACAGTGGGCTGGACCCTCCTTTACCGATTAGCAATAAGGAAAATGTCCTACAGACATGCCCATAGGTTAATATGATGGAGGAAATTCCTCAATTAAGGTTTCCTATTCTCACATGCTTAACAAGCAAGCAATAGTTAGCACATCGCACCATAGCAGCTCAGGTTTTCCCAAAATATATCATATCTTCCCGTGTTATCATGATGTTCTGTTTGCTTCACATAGATCCTCATACCTCCACCCCTAGCTGCAGCAGGATATGTGGATCTCAGAGTTGCAGCAGATCTGAGCATGTGTGCAGGGCACCAACGGAAAGATTTCTATAAGTGGTCTCTAGTTGCATTAGTTCCTTCTCTTCCTTCTTTAACCATATCCTTTTTCCTCCCTCTGACCTAATGGGCCAGTTCTCCGTGTGTGTGTGTGTGTGTGTGTGTGTGTGTGTGTGTGTGTGTGTGTGTGTGAGAGAGAGAGAGAGAGAGAGAGAGAGAGAAAGAGAGAGAGAGAGAGATACACACAATATACCACACACCATCTCTCCTCTCTCTGTGTGTCTGTCTGTCTGCCTGCCTCTCTCTCTCTCTCTCTCTCTCTCTCTTTAATGCACACACACATGCACACAAGCACTCACATACATGGTAATACTTGGCTTCTTGCATGGGAGCTAGGGATTTGAACTCAGGTCCTCATGCTTAAGCACCAAGCACTCTTACCCACTGAGCCAGTCCCTATTCCAGATTTTGATAGGCTCCCATAAGAACAATTTACTAGTGAGACCACGAGAGAGCTATTTCTCTTTTTCTATTAGGGGTACTGCTCTGGCACGCATGTCCTCCTGGGAGCCAGTCTGGAGAGATTCTGAATGATCAGTGGGCACACTACCAGTTACCTTACTGTAAAGGCATAACACCCATTTCTGGCTTCCTCTCACTTCCCTTCTCCTCCTTGCCCTGCCCTGAGCCTGCATTTCACAAATAAAGAGTCAGCGCTTTCTCATTTCTGCAGTCTATGCTCCCAGAGGGCCTCATCTCAAACAGTGGCCAAATGGGAGCAGGAGCCCAGAGGCTTGGAAGGGGGAGGGGAGCCACCATGAACCTGAACCTCTTGAAGGCTCTGCACTGTAGCGGAACTCACACACATCTCTAAACACACCACAAAGGAACCTTACTGACTGCTTAGTCTTCAATAAGCGTGGGTCCGTGTGCTCTATTCACATCAGCTTTGTTAAAACTTCTCCCGCAACCGTTTGGGTTAAGGTTCGCTATGTTCCCATTTTGCCAACAGGGAAATGGAGCCCCAAGGTTCCTCGGTCACTTGTGACAGAGATGCCAGGGAGAGGTAGCTTCTTTTGTTGTTTTTTTTTTTTATTGAGAGGTCTCTCACTATGAGGGCCCAGGCTGCCCTTACAAGGGGATTTCTGCTTCAGTCTGTCTTTGGTGGGGCTCAGATCACAGGTATGTGCTGCAGTGCTGGGCAAAAGGTGTCTAGTCTGGAAGTCTGGAAGTCTGGAAGTCTGGAAGTCTGGAAGTCTGGCTCCAGACTGAGCTTGAAAGCCGTCACTTGGCCTTGGGAATGCCCTTTATTTATTATTATTATTTTTTATAATGGTTGTTTGAAATTGGGTCACCTGCTAATATCAACTGAGCTAGCTCTACTGGAAATGGGTTGTTTATCTTGGTTTCCTGCAGAGCTAGCCGTACAACAGGCCCTGACCTTTCTGCCTTTGCTTACCTGATTGCTTTATGAGCTAACAATTTCACACTACGATAAATATTTGTAGGAAGGAATGGATGGGGCAAAGGAGGAAAGAGTTATCACTATGAAGGACCAAGGGACCCGCTGTGTGTATGCATAGCTGTGTATTCATGTGTGTGTGTGTGTGTGTGTGTGTGTGTGTGTGTGTGTGTGCATGTGTGTACCTGTGGGTGTGTGCATGCCTGTGTGTGTGTGTGTGTGTGTGTATGTGTGTAAATGCAGGTGCTCTAGTATACATGTATGCCAGGATCAGAGGACACTTTCAGGGAACATTAGATGGTCAGTTTTCTCCTTCTACTATGTAGAATTCAGGGACCAAACTCAAGATGGCAGGCTTCCATGACAAGTGTCCTTCCCTGCTGAGCCACCTGGCCACTTATCTTAACATAATAGCCCTGGATAGGCAACTAGACATCTTTAATTCCACTTTCTTGGTTATGGCTCCCAAATTGATATGTCTGGTCGTTGAGTGCTCAGCTCTGTGGCTTCTGAGTGTAGCCAGGACCAAGAAGGATGACATGGCAAGAAAGCTTAGTCCCTTCTCTCTGGGAGTATCGCTGTCATGCACAGTTACGTAGGTTGCACACTTCACAACTGCAGGCTGTTCTGTTCCCATTCCCCTCCATCAAATGGTTGCCCTGCACAGGAGCCACAATGTATGGCAATAGCCAGGTCAAGGTTGGGTGGGGCGGAGTGAGGGTAATTGCAGGACTGCAATCATTTCGGACACAACCTGGCTTATCTGAGTGGCTCTGGGTGTATCCCTGTGCTGTATCACAAAGCACCAGGAAGTTCTGACAGTGGCGCCTGGAAGCCTGCCCTGTCTGAGGCGGGTTCTTGAGGGTGTGTCAGCAGAGGCATCGCCTTGTCCATGAGGCACTGACCATCCTGTAGCATTACGGGAAGCAGTGGGTTCCCTGGTGACATGGAAAACTTATCACTCCTTCTTGTGGGATGTCTGTCTTACGTGTCTCTCATCTCTACCCACAGGAGGCCAGTGGCACTTTTCATTTTTAAAGTGTGAGCATCCAAACTGTCTCGATTGTCCCCAGGGACTAAAATTGTTCCGGTAGGAAAAGCAACGTGTGTGGAGGTCAGCATCCTCTACCATGTGGCCAGCAGCCACATGCGGGTCAGATCTGGTCCAACATGAGATGTGTGCTCTGAGAACCAAATAGACCCCAGAGTTTGGTCAGCCAGACTGGTGGTAAATGTAACACACCTCACTGATGATTTTAAAGCATTGATTCCATGTTAAAAGGACAGTATTTTGCATCTACTTGGCTAATTCAAGTATTCTATGATATTCGATGATATTCATCTATTCCTTTCTATTCTTTTTTTGTTTGTTTGTTTGTTTGTTTGAGACAGGGTTTCTCTGTATATCCCTGGCTGTCCTGGAACTCACTTTGTAGACCAGGCTGGCCTCGAACTCAGAAATCCACCTGCCTCTGCCTCCCGAGTGCTGGGATTAAAGGCGTGCGCCACCATGCCCAGCTCCCTTTCTATTATTTTGTGTGTTGGGGTGTGTGCGGGCACGGGAAGGACATGTGCACAGCTGCCCGGCGTGGTTGGTGGGAACCAAACTTAGGTGGATAGTGGGAACTGAGCTTGGGTCACCTGAGTTCCTGAGACAGCTGGTTACACAGTCCTTCCGAGTAACTACCCGAGAGCTGCTCCACCGGCTCTTCAGCCCTGCTCTTCCTTCTGGGATACCCCAGGCTCAGTGCTCCAATCCCCTTAAACCTCCATCAAAGAGGCATCCATGGCTGTCTCATGATGCCCCAAGGAAGCCCAGTCTCCTCAGCTGCATCTTCTCCTCTTAGTGTAAGCTGCCCATAGCCAGGAGTGTGGCTTTTGGAGACCTGTCTCCATGGGTCTTCCCGTTTCAGTCAGCTGGGCCTATATCCTCTCCACCCCCCCCCCCCACTCTCTTCTTCTCTCTTCCCCAAGATCTTTTAACATCTCTCCCTGGAGACAGATTGTAAGAGCCAGAGATGATGAATGACTCCTGGAAAACAGGGTCTGGCAAACAAAAGACCGATGTACATATGGACTCACGGAGACTGTAGTAGCATGCACATGGTCTGCATGGGCCCAGGTCTGTCAGGGTCCCCACACTGAGATGGAGAAGTGAACATGGGCTCCCAGCCCTACCAGAGATACTGGATGCAATTGATTTCTACTGGTCATGGAAAAATCTGTTTCCTCCAATGTGTAGCTGGCCAATGCAATGAGCCCAATGGCATTTTTGTAGATTTTTGTTTTGTTTTACTTTGTTTTTTGTTTGTTTTGTCATATTGGTTGTTTTTGTGGGACTTTGTGTGTGTGTGTTTCTTATTTTGCTTATGTGTTGGTTGTTGTTGGTTGGCTTTTAAGATAGAGAGAAAAAGAAGATAAAGTTTGGTCAGTAGAGAGGACGGGAGGATCCTGTAGCAATTAGGAGAGGAGAAAACACATGATCAAAAGGTTTTGTGTGAAAATATACTTTTTATTAAAAAATAAAATGTCTCCTCCTCCTGGGAGCCTTTCCAGTTGCCATGGTGACCTAGACACCTATAGTTGAGAATGTCTTGAGGAAAATGACAGGTGGAGGTTCTCCGTTGCTCCCGGGTCTTTGGCTCTTCTTTCTTCTTGGTGAAGGACCTTCCCTTGTGTGTTCTGGATCTCTGAATAACCACTCAAAGCCTTGCTACAGGACTGACTTCTATGACTCTATTTTTCAGCATTAGACAGGGAGCTCAGAGAGTGGCGGCCATCGTGACTTTAAGCATCGTGACTTTAAACACTTTTACCGTGTCTCAGCACTGCCCATGGGACGTCTGGCAGCCATGGAAGGGTACCAGTTGGCTGAACGGAGGATGGATTCCCAGTTAGAAGAATGGATCAGACATATTGGAGGTAGTTCAGAATGGCTAGACAAAGGGTGGATACATTTTTAGAATTAGCTGCCTACCACACCTGTGCATTATCACCTGCCTTGGCGCTGATGGCTTTCCCTGAGGATGGAGGAGTGATGGGGATATTAGTGGCTATGGGGGTGGGATGATTATTTGTGCTTTGGCAAGGCATCTGGGACACTATCTCCTTGCCTGTCTTGTAGGCTGGTGAGTTTCTAGCATGTGGCTATCTCTCTGTCTCCCTCCTCCTGGTAGCTCAACACTGGAACTGTATTTTATTTAAATTAATCAGCTAACCAGAATGGTGAGACTTCCTTCTCTGTGCCACATGCACTGGGTTCTAGATGAAAGGCTATAACCTCATCAAGGGGAGGAAGAGAGAGAGAGAGACGGCATGCCCCAGGGAATTGTTTTTCCCATTCAGAGCACAGCCCACCGCAGGTCAGCCTGCCCTGAGCCATCTTGTTCCTGCGTCTGCATTCCAGAAAATCATCCATTGTTCATCTGTCTGTGAAGCTTCTGCCCAGGGCCTTCTGGATGTTTTGGCCAAGCTATGATCAACCTCACATAGTGGTTGATGCTTTCTCATCAAAGCTGTCCCTTCCCTTTGACTTTTGTCTTTAGGGCAGGATGACCAAGACAAAGGACAAACGTCCTCTCTGGTCTTCTTAGCTCAGGCTGACAATAGAGAAGAATGAAGAGGAGGTTTTATAGAACTGCTGTGTGCACCAGGTTGAAGAACCTGGACAGGTTCCAGGGCTTCTGGGCTCTCTGCTTAGGATAGGCAGTAGGTGGCTCTGCTACACAGTTAGGTGACACGAACCAGAAAGCAGGTCCGGAAAGCTAACTCTTCCTCCAATAGGCTGCCTGGGAGTGTGTTCTGAGGCTCTCTGGGGCTGCCTTCTTGGGAGAAGGGAGGAGGGACATGTTAGGGTTCAGGGGGAAGAGTGAAGATTAGAAACGCAAGACAAAGTATAAGGACAGAGCGACAAACGGGGGTGCACAGAGGGAAGGAACCAGCAGGCTAAAGAAGCCCCAAGAGAGGGCCAGTTCTGTAGGGAGCATGGTCAAAAGTGGCAGGGTAGAAGGAAACTCACATCCCCAGGAGGGAGGCAGGGTCTGGGTTTGGTTCTCTACTCTTATTGTAGCTGTTGGGTTTTGGGCAAATGCCCCAGTATCTCTGCTTCCTACCCTGTGAACTGAAGGTCTAATGCCATTACAGGGTTGTTGGACTATTTAAATGAGAGTCCAGGAGACAGGGACCTGCCACAAGATAGACGTTACAACTGTCATTTGGTATGGCACCTTGTTGGACACGTTAATCAACAGCAGCTAAGCAGTGTGCACTGTGCTATGGCCTACATCCTCCTGGGTACTCAGGAACTCTTATTTATCTGCAGGGGATCAGGCTATCAGGAGACACTGGCTACAAGCCTGCCTGGCCTTCACCACTCAACCTGTCCAAGCCCCACTAAAAAAGCAACTAGGAAACTCGGAAGCCAGATTCTCTCAAATTGGAAAGCCAGATTCTGTCTCTGTCGAGATGTGGTTTGTGTGGTCACTGAGAACAGCCCTGTGTCAAGGCATTGAGAGGAGCCACCATTTATCACAGGAAAAGCCGCTCTGTGGGTGGGGAACACTTTAGAAGAAGGGAGGCCACAGCCTGGAAGCTGGGATTTCCTCCTTCCTGAGATGTGGGGACAGGAGCATGGTCCATCAGGGGACCTGAGGGCTTCTGGCTTAGGGAAGCTCAGGGGCCTTAGCATCCACACCCTAACACTGCCACTGGTCCTGTGGCGGTAGGGCAAGTGACATTAACCCCTTTAGAGCTTACTGCCTGCCATGGAGGAGTTGTAAGTTATCAGTGAATCAGCCTGGGGAGTGTTGGGTAGAACATGACATCACCACGAGGCAGAGGAAGTGAAGAGGATTGTTAAGATCTCACCGTTCCACAAGATTTCATTTTAATTCACCTTCACTTTCAGGGAGGGTCACAGCAGGTCAAAACCGTGAAGGGAATGGACTACATACACACATACACACACATACCACTTTCCTCCTGGGTGGAGTTATTACTCATGGCAAGTCAGGGGACGGGGCTTGTCTCTTGGCTTTAAGTCAAATGTTTCTGAAAATTGTTATAACTCAGGCCAGTAGGATGGCTCATTGGGTAAAGGTAGCTGGTTACTTGAATCAGATCCCCAATATTCACAAAAAGATGAAGGAGAGAATCAACTTCATAGAGATGTCCTATCTATACCACAGTGAGAACACTCTGCCCGCCATGAACACACACACACACACACACACACACACACACCACTAGCACCACCACCACCGCCACCATCATAATCATCATCAACAACAATAATGAAATACAAATGTAAAAAGTATTATAGCTCTTTAGTCTGAGGTTCAGGATATAACCCCAAACTGCATTTCTCAAAACATTTGTCAAAGGAATGGCCATGGATCATAGAAATAGAATTTTAGAGATAACTAAATTTGGGAAATATTGAGGTAGAAAAACAACCAGAGGGCTCTTTTTAATTTATTAATTATTATTAATTTACAATGGAAATGATCAGAGATCTCTGAATAGTCTCTAAGTGTGGTGGCACTCCCAAAGGCCAGTATAGTGAAAATGCAAACAGTTTTAAAATTACATTGTGTGTGTGTGTGTGGGGGGGGGGCATGTGCTAAGGCACACCTTGAGTGGAAGCCAGAGGAAAACCTATAGGACTTGGTGCTGTCCTTACACCATATGGATCCCGGGTTGCCAGGCTTGGTGGCAAGTGCCTTTACTTCATGAGCCATCTTTCTCTTTTTTTTTCCCCCCTAATGATATAGGTATACATATTTTTGCTATTCCTCTGACTTTTGATTTATAAAATGACTTAAGAAAGGTTATATATTTTAGCTCTCAGCTGTGCCATACAACACCTTATTGGTTTATTTATCTTTAAAAAGATGAATCATAACTCTAAGCTTGCAGGGAAAGGCAAGGGATTTATTACTTCAGAGTGTAATATCTCTGTGGATAAAGTTAAAGTTGTTTGTGGTAATTGTTCAGAATATATAAGTCAATTAATTTAATACTCTTACTCTTTGGAGAGCCAGGAAATGGTAGATTCAGGGGTCTCTCAAGTATGTAGTTTCCACCATTTCCAATTACCTGGGCTACTACGTTTGAAGCAACACATGATCTTCTTAGTGGAGATCTCCTTTTAGTTCATAGTAACTAAAGCCCAAGGTGGGGATGGGTGCTGCAGGCGTGCAAATCAGTGATGTCAAAGTCAACGTTGGTGCAAAGCTCAGGTTTTCAAATGATGAGCCATCTCTTTGTTCTGAGAAGTCTTTCTATTTTATGGTTCTGTTTATTTTGAAGACAGGGTCTCACTCTCTAGCTCTTGACAGCCTAGAGCTCCTTATTATAGACCAGGCTAGCCTCGAACTCACTGAGACTGCCTGTCTCTGCCTCCCAAGTGCTGGAACTAAAGGCGTTTGTCGCCACACCCCACCTGAAATGTTATTCTTGTAGAAATCAAGCGTTCCCCTTCTTGTTCTCTCAGATGCTTCCTGGAGATAAATATAGTTTGCATTGTCAACACAATCATTGTATGAAGCAAACGTTCACATGTGATGTCTATGCACTAGTCAAGTATGAGTCATTACCTACCCGCTCATGCTACGTAATCAAGTCCACAAATAAGCCTGTCAGTACAGCGCATGCCCCTTAATCTGTGCTGATTAATGTATACATATTTAACATAGATCCATACAAAATCACCGTTCTTCATCTGCCTGATGGGAAAATGAATTATCTGTGCTTCCTTCTTAGGCTTATCTGCATTCCATGACTGTTCCCAAAGGAACACACACGTCCACAGCCCAGAAGAGATCACTCTTATGGCGCAACCGGCAATGGGCCATCTACTTGAAAGAGTGCTTTGTCTCTAGGGATCGCTGCTGGGCCCACCTAATGCCTTAAAACAAAAGGATGGGGGGGAGTGCACTCATCAGATCTTCACACAATACTAAATTTGGTGGGGTGGCTCACACTCAGCGAGCCAAGAATAAAATTCAAAACAACCGTGACAAATTGAAAACATGGCCCTACAGAAACCGGATGAAATTCAATAGGCCAATTATAAGGAGACATACAGCTAAAAGCAGCCGCCATATGTTAATGGACGAAAACGGGTCCAACTTCCAATGATCCATCAGCAACTACCGGGTGAGTCCCTCCCAGGATCTCAAATTTGGTAGAGGCACCCCCAAAAGACTGGCAATGGTCATGGCCACAAGGTGAGGGAAATGAACAAGATGGTCACAGAGATCCTCATTTCTGAGTTTGAAAATCTACTAGAATTCTGGAACCTACTAGAATAATCTTGTATGAAGTATGACTTCCAGTCCACTGAAGGAAAATGTCTGAAACAGAGTGTCCTTCCCCTTCTGGGACTGCCATTGTGTGACCTTACCATGTTAGGATGTCATCTGTTCAGTGTCAGGCGAGGGGAACATTTTGGTAACTGCAGCCTTGTGTTGGAGGCACTTTGGGACCGCCAGCGTGGGGCAGAAGAGTTAGAACTTCTGGGACACTTTACTTGTTTATGGCGTCAGTCAAGTAGACTATTTGCAAGCTGAAGCAGCTCCAAAGAGCCTGTTCTAGACAATCCGGGGCATCTGGTGGTAGTCAGCTAAGCGCCTTGCCTGCTTCAAAGCTGGCCGGATTCCGCACACATAAAAGGACCATGATGTGCCACGAGCCCCTAGTGACCTCCTTTGCCAGTCCCATGTCAGTTAGCTCCTCATTACAATGTTGAGTGGAGCCTGTGTCACCCCCCCTCCTGAAAAAGCTTGAAGAAGCTGGAGTGGGTCCAGGCAAGAGCCACAGACACGCTCAAAGAGACAGAAACTGGGCTTCATGTAGAAAGGCTAAAGGGATGAGAATTCTTCTGCCTTGGGTAGAAAACCATGGGGAAAATCTGAATAACCCATGCTATAGTAGAAACACCTAGAAGTTAGCTTAGACCAGGGTTTCATTCCATCTGCGACCTGGCCAGGGGTCACCTGGAAGTAATAACCAATAGCATGCATAGACTGTATGCTTCATATGGCCGTCTCCAGCTTTCTGTAGAGGATGTAGTAATCCTATCATTTTCCACCCTTTCATGTGAAGAAATCGAGGTCTGACACAGGAGTTATGTCATGGCTGGAGTTCATTTCCCCAGTGGGCGGTAGACACGGGCTTCAAGCTAAGGAAGTCTTGTGGTATTTCAGCTGTAGCTCCAACCACAAATGTCCTCTATGGGACCAAGTCCTTGAAAAAGCCTTTCTCTCTCATGCTGCACAGAATGGTCCCAGAGAATGCTATTAATTATGAAAACTTTCTTGGTTTTGTTTTCAATATTTGGAGACAGCACAGGCTGACTTTGAACTTGTGGCCTTGGACTCCTAATTGCACTGTCTCTTCCTCCTGAGTGCTGGGATTACAAGTGTGTACCACCATGCCATGAGAACTTTCTAAATGACTAAAACCCTGACCTCCACCAGACTTTTTTACACTAGTACATCTCATGTAATATCACATACCTACCCCTCCTTGTACCCTATCAGAGTTTTGAGCTGGATTGTATTACCCGTCCCCATTCATATACTGAGATCATGACAAGTAGACCCTCACAAAGACCATGTGAAGCCAGAGGGAGAAGGTGGACACCTAAACCCAGGAGTGAGGCCTCTAAGGAAATCAGCCTTGACCAGACTTTGACCTTGGACTTCTAGCTTCAGAACTAGAAGCCAGTACATGTCAGTAGTTTAAAGCACCGAGCTCTTGATGGCTTGTTAGAGAAGCCTCAAGCAAGCTACAGTCTTTTTAAATGACCTTATTACCCACTGGTGTAAGGATAAGATCCGAACCTACATCCTTTGAGTACTTTTCCCAGAACCAAAGACAGAGAAACACAGCAAGGCTCTCTTGAAGCACGTGCCTGAAAGAGCCCAGTCAGACCCCTCAGGGCACGATAGAGCAGCCCAGAGCACGGAAACAAACACTAGCCCATCTCGAACCTCCTTGTAGATCAAAGAACAGAGTAGCTATTGCCAGACTAGGGGACTTGTGGAATTTGGCTTTTGTAATCAGATCTCTGCTTTAGTATGTAAAATTTAGCATCAAATTAATGGGAACTGGGGATCAAGTTCTATGGACTCAGCATGGATCCCCATGTGGAGGAAGGAGCCCTGAGAGGCTCTGAGGGGCTCTCACATATAATCCTTGCATGGAGTCCTTGGTAGAATGCTGGTTTCTAGTGGGAAAACAGCATTTAGAAGGGGCTACGAGTCTTGCTTTAGCATATGAGTCTCGGATCAGAGCAGTTGTGATGTAATCTGATTTCTGCCCGTCAAGAGCATGAGCCATGCACACCTTAATGATGGCTTTCATCTTTGTCAGGGACTGTGGGTACCAGAACTTTATTTTGAGGGTTGGCAGCTTCCAAAGTATTCTATTTTACCTGGGAATAAACGGAAGCCCACAGATGTTGAGCAATGATCAGAGATGGTAGCAGCTAACAGCTAACACAAGTCTTCAGGGCAGGTCGGTCTCATTCTAAAGCTCCTGCCTTTTCCTGACACATGACGATCTTCTTCTAATCTGCTTTCTTCCCTTTTGCTTTTGAATTTTATTAATGTTCAGCTAGCCCTCAATACCTTGACTGAGTGCCCAATTCTGTTGGATCAGATGATAGGCAGAGCATCTAAAGAAGCCACCTCCCAATCGGATAAAAACATCAATGATGCTATTCCAAGTACTGTATGATGATTCTGGGCCCGTGGGTGTGGGGGGTGGATGTAACACAGACCATCTGAGAGCCACATTGCATATCCTCAGACAAACAGGGTCAAAGGACACCTGAGGTGACACGATCCCGAATGGCCAGTTCCTGTGGAACTCCAGATGATTGTCTCCTCGCTGGGCCCATATGACGTATCGCTGGCATGTGTGCAGAGGGCAAAGGGAGTGGGGTAGGAAGGGATGGAAGGAGGAGGGAAAATGGAGAGGAGATGAGGGAGCACTACAGGGAGCATACTCAAGTGATGAGAGCACTCCAGAAAACTGACTGCTTTTTTTTTTTATCCTTTCCCTAAAAAGCACTCTGAACTTACAGGGCCAGAGTCCCTCTCATTTAACCATAATTACTGGTTTAATTACTTAGGGACCAACTCCAAACACAGCCACTCTGGGGATTAGGACTCCAAAACTCTGCTCCTAATATCCAGTGTCTCAAAATTATCTATCTAAACAGATTCCTTTAAAAAAAAAAGTCTGGGCTGCCCAGAAAGCAGTGAACAGTGCCTCTGGTGTTCCAACTGTCTAAACTGATCTGGGACCACGAATGTAAACATGTGCTTCACTGAAGAAAAATATCTTAAACATTTAAAAATTTAAATATTATGTAAAAAATTGCAAATATTAAAATAAATTTTAAAAAGGAAAGGAAACTTTGAACCTTATGTGCCAAGCAAATGCCAGGTCTAGCAAACAGTGCTAGTCCTAGATTACTTGATTTAAAACAACAACAACAACAAAATACAAAAACAAAATAGTAAAATATAAAAACAAATTAATGTTTTATAGACTCTGGAAAAAGAATTTTCAGCAAAGTACAAAAATTTCAAGCATTCCTTTCTTTAATTTTTTTAATTCTTTACTGTGGAATAGCTTGGAAAATCAGTTCTGTCTTAAGGACCAAGGAAATGTAATTTGGATTATAAAATTTTTGCTTGAATAAAAATTCCTTAAACAGTAAAAAAAATATTAAAGACTGATCCAACCTCCTTGGTATTTATCTATTTTTTTAATGTATTTATGTGCATGTGTAAGTATGTACATGTATCAGGTGTGTGTAGTTCTCAGGGCAGCCAGAAGAGGGCATCGGATCCCATGGAGCTCAAATTACAGGCAGTTGTGAGACACCGGTGGGTGCCGGAACCCTAATGCAGCTCCGTAGTAGCCAGTGCCTTTAACCCCTGTGCCATCTCTCCAGTTCCTAGACAGGATTCTTTTTGGTATGGAGCAGTACACTATTGTATTTTGGGAGACATGTTTTCAGAGAGGCTGGTGTGTGTTAACACTGCCCGGCTTTCCAAACCCTCAGAGCTGGAGTTGGGAAAGGCTTACTATGTAGAGTGGAATCTAAGGTTAGGAGTTGGAGAGAAATATCCAGAGGCTGTTTGGGCCCCAGAAGGTGCACTGATTGGACGCCTAGGCTTTGGGAAGGTACAGGCAGAGTTTGGAGCCATTCTCTGGGCAAGCTTTAAGTAACACAGCAAAGGTATCTTCCCTCTGTGCTGAGAGGCACCTTTACCAGCTCCGTGTGTTGTAGCAAAACCACAAGCAACTGGGTGGCTTAAACACTGACGTGCATTTCTCTCTGTCTTGAAGGCTATGACGTTCACCTGACTCTCTAAAGTCATTCATTTCTGGCCTGAGGAGATGACCCTGTTGGTAAAGTGCTTGTCTTACAAAGCCAAGGACCTGAGTCTGATCCTCGACTTACACTTAAAAAATTAAAGACCCATCAGACAAACAGACAAGAACTTCACCAAGCTAGGCAGAGTGGGACACTTGTAATGTCAGCCCTGGGGAGGCAGAGACAGGCAGGTGGGTTCTTGGAGCTTGTAAGCCCAATTGAATTCCAGGCTAGCGAGCATCCCTATTTAAAATGCAACCAAACAAAAGGAGAGAGCATAGAGATATCAATTGGTTGAGAGTTCTTGGTTCGCATGCGTGAAGGTTATCCTCTGGCCTCCATGCACACATGTGCGTGCATTCCCCCCACACATATATTCAAATATGTGCATATATACACTCACACATCACAAGGGCTCCGCCTTGAACTCTACTTTCACAAAGCACACCTCCCCCTCCAAATCCCATTTCATTACAGATCAGTTTTCAATGTCAGATACTGAAAGGAAGAACACAGGCTGCAGTCTACACCCCGGGTGAAAAGATCCTGATTTTATTTTTCTTAAGGAGTGGGGAGAAACACAGAAGTTGAGGGTCAAGCTTAGACATCCACGGGGACCTATCAAGATGTGTGACCCGCTCCCCACCCCCCAAAATGAGGGTAAGAGGCAGAGAACCCTTTGGAAAGAGTGCCAGTTTCTGAGAAAATCCGTAGCCTATGGAAGTCAAACCTCACCCCAGTCTATGTCCAGCCTGTGTAGCAGTGGGAAATTGCTATGCTCTGGGCTCTGCCTCCCCCTACCTGCTGCAGAGTTGCTGTGTAGGCTTAGAAGCCTGAAAGTTCAGCGTCATGGATACAAAGTATCTATCAGATCCCCAAGGACTTGGCTTGCTGCAGCACCAAGGCCCATTGCTGGCTGCGCTCTCTGCATTGTTGCGCTCTTGGGCCTAGCACAGTTCAACCCAGCTCAATGATTCTGGCCCAGTTTGGTAGACCTGACCTTACCTTACCTGCTCTAGTCTCTCTTTTGTTGTTGTTGTTGTTTGTTTATTTGTTTGTTTTTTTTTGTTTTTTTGCTTTTCGCTTTTTTTGTTGTGGAATAGATGTGTGTGTCTGTGGGTTGTATATTTGGGCTCATGTGGGTGAGGTGAGGTGTGTGTGTGTGTGTGTGTGTGTGTGTATGCTTGTGTGGAGGCTGAAGGTGGATGGATGTTGAGTTGAACGTCTTCCTCAAATACTCTCCATCCTCATTTTGAGTCCTTGAACCTGTAGCTTATCACTTCCTTCAGGTTGGTCGTCTGTGGACTCCAGGTGTCCTCTTTTCTTCCCTCCCAATTCCTCAGCGCTGGGGTGACATATGTGCCTCATGGCCATTTTTAAATGGGTGCCAGGCACCCAAACTCAGGTCCTCACATTTGCTTGGCCAGCATTTTACCCACTAAGCCATCTCCCCAGCCTCTGGCCGAAGCTTTACGCCATTTCTCTGCTCCTCCCTAAGGTCCCTTCCAACAGTTGACATAAGTTCCTGGTCCTCTAAAGGGATCTAGGGGGGCTTGCAGCCCATCATCTGGGAATCTGAGAGGCCTGAATACAAGGGAGAGAGTAAATGCCATGGTGTGTCCCCTTCCTTTCTCTACAGCCCAATCCTGTCAGGCTCAAATGGCCTTGTGGCAGAATCAGTTTGGAATATTTTTGTTCCATCCATGGGCCTCTGATGGAATCAAGACTCGAGTATTTCTATTTACAGATGGCCCACACGTTAGTGGGACATCAAAGGAACCACATGTTGCTGGGACAGAGGAAAATTAGCAAACACGCCCAATAGGAGAGCAAAGAGCCTCTTTGCACCCGAATGTTTTCTGGACTGGGATGCCCTGGAACCTGAATTGTGCAGCCGATACGGGACCCTGTGACGCAGGGTGGCTTTGTCAGCCCAACTAGGCATGTTGATCGCAGCTTGTTTTGCTTGGGGGAAAAATGCCGTCATTGTCTCTGTCTCTTGTTCCTTCTGAGATGATTGGGGGGGGGTGAACAGCGGGCGTTTCATCTCCAATTATTTTCAGCCAAGGGGGGAAAACAGATGGTAAATAGCACTAAAAAAATTTTTTTTTAGAATTAATATTAATAAAAGATGTGGTGGAGGTTGACTGAATCCCCTGGAAACAAGAGCCAGCCTAGTTGGAGCTGGGGAAGCAGAGAGGGCCAGGACAGAGAGGTGGCTGCAGAGGTATGTATGGCCAGACAAGATGCTCCCCCTCCCGGTCCCACCCCCCCCCCCCCCCCAGGGATCCCTAGGTGTTGAGGATGGTGTGATGATGAGCCTTTGGAAGTCCAGCATCTGGTGCAGAGCTCTAATACCACATGGCGCCTGTGGAGGCTCTGAACACGGGGTGGGGGGTGGGGGGTGGGGGGAGGAAGACAATGGGGCCAGGCCGAAGGCTGCCCACTCTCACTTACAAGGCACACTGGCGCCACCAGTCCCCAGCAGTCGGGTGTGGCCCAGATGGCTCTTTGGTGCAGCCTCAGCTCAGAGAGGAGGCAAGAGGGTTTCCTGCACCTCCTGTGCCACGCCAGCCGCTATCCCTGTCCCACTCGGCCAGTCCCAACGTCCATCTGTCAGCAAAGGCTATAGAGTGTCCACCAGATGCTCAGCTGTCCTGGGAAGGCTTGGATTGCACAGTCAAGAAGAGAAAGAGTTCTGGCTCCTTTAAAATGTGAGGCATCCACAGGGGAAGGAAGGAAGGCTGGCACAGTGAGATCTGTAAAGAGACTTGCTCTTCGGGGCATTCACGGACAAACACGGGCTCGTCCTTGGGATCATTCTGAGCCCTAGAGGGACACTGAGGGCAGGAAGATAAGGCTGGCCCTGAAGAAATTATTCTGCAATGCAGTGAAAAGTCACAGTCAAAGACACAGGCAGATGTCTGAAGTCACCGCTTACAGGGCCTCCCTCTGCCGTCTGTCTCCTAGCATCTGTTTCCCTTTAGCCCCAAGCTCAAGGAGGCACGAGCTTGGAGAAGAAAGCCGGGAAGAGAGTATGTGTTAAAATCCAGAACTACAGACACCACTGTTACAAAGGAAAGGCTACTGTAAGACAGAGATTCTCACTGGGGACCACGCTGCAGTCCTGACAACAATCCTGTCCTTTTCTCTTTGCTTCTTTCGGGTTCTAGGAAGCTTTCGGGCAAAGCCCCATTTGCTTACAGCAACAAATACCACAGCACGTTTAGTAAGTCCTTGGGGAATAGCTTTGTCCCCAGCTTTAGAATTTCCTCCCCTGTCATATTTCATCTTTCTTATGTACTACATCTCATTTGCATCTTTTCCTATAACTACATCTTTGGGGGAACCTTTTTTGGTCTTTACGTCTGTGATACGTGCATGCACACAGTCATGCTTGTGAGCGTGCCACAGTGCCGGGGTGGTCAGAAGATAACCTTGAGTGTGGGTCTTCAACTCCCACCTCGTTTGAAGTAATGGTTACCTGTTGTAGGGCTCTGGGTATGCCAGGCTAGCTGGCCCTTGAATTGGGGGTTCTTCTCTCTGTGCCTGTCATCTTGCCTGCAGGAACACGGGGTGGAACTGCGGGTGTGCACTACTGCATCTGTGGGTTCTGGAGATTGGAATGCAGGTCTTCATGCTGACGTCATGATAGCCATGCTTGCTTTGTTTGTTTTTAATGGGAATGCTGCGGATTCGAACTCAGGTCCTCACGATTTCACACCACGAGCTCTTATCCACGGAGCCAAGGTCCCAGCCAAAAGTCCCTTCTGAAACCAGTGCGGAGCATAATACCCAGAACAGCATGGGCACTGGCAGAGTTTGGTTTAGGCCCAGAAATCACCTTTATATGACTGAGGGACGATTGTGAATTCAGAGGCCACTGAACACTATTCTTGGATAATCATGGAGTTATAGGGTACAGACTATAGACCAGAGAAAGTACTGGCATATTTGGGAATTTATTTGAGACACGATGGTAATTTATTGTGCTACATAAGAAAATGGGACTTTGAGAGGCATCTCAGAGGGTAAGGGCCCCTGTTGTGCAAAGATGAGGACTTGAGTTCAAATTATTGTTTTGCTTTTGCTTTTGTATAGGCAATAAATCTAATGTATTTTTATTTTGGTTTCCTTTCTTTTTAAAGATTTATTTATTTCAAGTATGTGAGTGCACTTTTACTGAATTCAGACACACCAGAAGAGGGCATTGGATACCTTTACAGATGGTTGTGAGCCACCATGTGGTTGCTGGGAATTGAACTCAGGACCCCTGGGAGAGCCGTCAGTGCTCTTAACTGCTGATCCATCTCTCCAGCCCCTAGTTTCTTTCTTTTTAAAATAAAATTAATTTTCCGATGGCTGTTTCCTCTCTCTCCCTCTGTTCCCCACCTCCTCTATCTTTCTCTCACCTCATCCCTTCCCATCCACATTAAAGGAGGAGAATGAGGAGGGGGGGAAGAGGAGGAGGAGGAGGAGGAGAATGAGGAGGGGGGAAGAGGAGGAGGAGGAGGAGGAGGAGGAGGAGGAGGAGGAGGAGAGGCATGTCTGTAGCCTGAGCATTGGAGAACTGATATAGGTGATAGAGTTTGCCGACCAGTCAGACTGGCCAAAACATGTGAGTTCCCGGTCCAGTGAGAGATCCTATATCAAGGGAATAAGGTAGAGATGAACAGAGGAAGACATACATCCTGTTCTGGCCTCCACACGCAAGTGGGAGAAGAGATGCCAACATCTACCCATTCACACAATCATACACACACACACACACACACACACACACACACACACACACACACATACACACACAGAGACACACACACAGACCCCCCCCCACACACACACATGCACGCACACACGTCTTTGTTCTTTCCAAATACATGTCAGAATATGGAGAGGTATAGAGACATGATGCATATAATACACTTTCCAATGTTCCTAAGCATTGCTTGTGCATATGTGTGTGGGTAGGTAAGGGCATGTGCAGGGTCACATGTATGTGTGTGGCCATGCCTGTGTGTGAGGATCTGGGGACAGTCCTGTGGGTTGCATGTTGTTTCTCAGCTGTTCCCCAGCTTCTTGGTTTAGACAGGTTTTCTCACTGGCTTGGAACTTGCCCATTAGGCAAAATTGGCTGGCCAATGAGCCCCAGCGATCCTCAAGGCTTCCTCCCCAGCACTGGGCTTGAGAGTGTGCACCATCATGCCCAGTATATGTGTGTGAGCTTTGGGGACCAAACTCAGGTCCTTGTGCCAGCCAAACCGTCACCATAGCTCAGTCAATTAATCTTCAATCTTCAATCATCATCTGTGTATTATCTATCTATCTATCTATCTATCTATCTATCTATCTATCTATCTATCTATCTATCTACTTACTTACCTACCTATTTATCTATCTAAGAGAAAACAGAAAAAAAGGGAAAGACTATAATCCATATTTGAAAAAATAGGAATATTCATGTGTCCAAAGAGTTTTGCTGCCTGGTTTCTTTATGATTATTCGTGCGTGTGTGTGTGTGTGTGTGCGTGTGTGTGTGTGTGTGTGTGTGTGTGTGTGTGTGTGTGTGTGTGTTGTTTATGTGTTCCTGTGGGTATAAGTTTGTGTTTGGAGGCCAGAGTTTGGCATTGCCTTTTTCTATTGACGTCTGCCTTATTTTTGTGAGACAGGGTCTTTCACTGAACCCACAGCTCTCTGAATGGCTGGTGTGTGAGTTCTGGAGATCTGTCTCTGTGCCCCAGCACCAACTGTATGCTGCTGTGCCTGGCTTTCTTATGGCTCCTGAGGATATGAGCTTAGGTTCTCATGCTTGCAAAGCATACACTCCTGGCCCGATGGTGCGCTTTTAAAAGAATGCCTCTTTAAAAACCTATCCTGCCTTCTAGTTTCTCTTTGAGCTCCTTCTTTCTGCCTCCTACCTCCTGGAGCACCCTGACTCCCTCCTGGAGTACTGAAGGAAGAATGGAGTTTGGAAGAACTAGGAGAGGAATTGTGTTCAGACAATTAGGCACAGTCCACCTGTGCCTCTGGCGTTGCTATAGATACAGATGTCCCATCTAGGTCATCAGCAAAGGGCTTCAATTTCTCAGCATTTTTCTTCCGGAAGCTTATATTGGACAGTATCAGCTTTCCCCCCTCAGCCTTGGCTTCTTGTCATTTGTAATGCCACCAAGCACCCTGGACTTTACCAAGCAGGTAAAGGGAAGGAGAGATTGCCAGCAGGGAGAGTCTCTTCCAGAATCCCTGGCTCAGCACCCCTCCTCCCTCACACTCTGCCATGTTTCATCCTCCATCCCAGTTAAGGAGTGCTCCACTGGGATCCCCACCAAAAACTGCGGCTCCAGACAACTCCAGGAGGGGGGCTGTAGAATCTGCCTGCTCTGCACGTTAATTTCCAACGTGACCAGATGACAACCCAGAGACACCCTTCCAGGAAGGCACAAAACACACCAGGGTCTCCAGCTACCCAGCAGAACACTCAGTTCTGTCCTTAGGAACCTGTTTCAGAGCCCAGGATGCCCTCCAACCCCCTCCCAAGACATGCCTCACCCCTGCCCCTGCCCAGCACACACACACACACACACACACACACACACACACACACACACACACGTGTGTGCGTTCACACACAATCTTGCCTTCTGAGTTGCTTTAAGGAAAAAGTGACCTCGTAGGCCTCTTTCCTCATCAGATATTGGAATGGCAGTCTTTCTTCACTGTCTCTTTCCACTGATGCTTGTCTTCCTCGATTCTTCTTCCTCTCCTTAACTCGATAGGTAAAGGGAGGGGGAGCTCTGAGTCTTCTAATGGGTGTTTTTTTCTAAGTCAGGAAAAGGTCAACACCATTGCCCTGTTTAGTCCACAGAAATCCTATGTGCTTAGGGCGGAAGGGGGATTTGCCTCCCGTTCAGAAGTATACGGAGGGGGTGGGCAGGCAGAGTAGGGAGGTCAGAAGACACAACTGCTGCAGAAATTGTGAATTAAAGGGTGACAGAGTTCCGAGAAGTCAAGGGACTTTCCTGGCACCACCTCGCAGAGAGTGGCCCTTTATCCCGAGCCTCATTATTTTGCTTTTTTTCCAACACTTCTTCGAGGCCTTTCATCCGTGCAGTTCAAAGTGTTTTCCCAACTTGAGCTCTTTAATCCAGGTGGCTGCTGTGTGACGCAGGTGATGGTGGAGATAAGGCCTGAAGCAAGAGGCCCAAACCCTAACATAGCAAGGGAGGTTAGCCAGGAACATGGTCAAGGTGACCTCAGCCATCCCACAGCTCCTCTTGGAGGTCAGGCTGCGCTGCGACCTGGGGCAAGTAGAGGCACTGGGGGCAATTGAGAGGGAGAGGGAGGGAGGGAGGGAGGGAGAGAGAGACAGAGACAGAGAGACTATGTGTATGTGTGTCTGTAGTGTGTGTGTGTCTGTGGGAGTGTGAGTATGTAACTGGCATGTGTGTGTTTGTGTCTATAGATGTGTGTGTGTGTGCCTGTCTGTGTGGGAGTATGAGTACATGTCTGGTGTGTGTCTATGTGTGTATCTGTGTTTGTATGCCTGTTTGTGTGTGTCTGTGTGTCTATGTGTTTGTGTCTGTGTGTATTTGTGTCTGTGTATGTTTTGTGTCTCCCTGTGTGACTGTGTGCCTCTGTGTGTGTTTTTGTGTCTGTGTGTGTGTGTGTGTGACAGAGGTGGGGTGGTTAACCAGGTCCTAGACTGAAGGTAGAACTTCTCACTTTCCATGTCACCTCTGAACCAGGCTCTACTCCAGCTCTAGATTCAACTCTGCCTGCTTTTCTACCACACAGCCCCTTATGCTGCTTTCAAACTCTCTTCTTCAACCTCACGGAGTCAGGGCCCAGGTCCGATCCTGCCATCTGCTGACTGAAGCTTGGCGCCTTTTGTGGTCTCTAGGGTGGAAGACACTTGGTGGTCTGTTGGGGTATACCCTGTAAATGCCTGTCTCTCTACATTCATTTGTTAATTCTGTACCAGCAGAGAGCTAATGGCTGCCACTGGTCTCAGATTTATTTGTTCCTTCTTCACCTGACTTACTCAATCTAGAGTTGTATCTGATTGGCTTTAATAAAAAAGCTGACAGCCAATAGCTGGGCAGGAAGTGGAAAAGGGAACTTCTAGGCAGAGATAGAGGACACTGGGAAAGAATTATTTTCGGGACACAGAGGTGAACTGACAGACCAGAGTGGAGCAGAGAGGTAGTCCTAGCCACATGGCAGGACCCACGTGGTGCGTGGCGGGACCCACGTGGTACGTGGCGGGACCCACGTGGTGTGTGGCAGGACCCACGACGTGGCAGGACCCACGATGTGGTGGGTTATCTCAGGATTAACTGGGTTAGAGTAGCCAGGAGACTGCCCAGCAAAAGACCTAAGCTTTAAATTATTAATACGCCTCTGTGTTGTTATTTGCATTGCTGGCGGTTCTGTGAAAGTCCTGTTGCAGTGGACTACCCTGGCCTGGGACCATCTCCGCCCTGTCTTACCCTTGAGTACATGTGAGGTTATTTTTCTTGAGCTCTCTGCTTTTAGCCTGCAAGTCCACCAACCTTAAGATTGGTGCCTGCTATCTGGCAGCTAGGTTTTCCACTGCAGGTAAAATGTCTGCAGCTAACTTAGGCCTTGGGAAAGTCATCCACGGGAGAACTGAAGACTACTGGCATTTGAGAGGGAAAGTGTTGGGATCGTCTGCATCCCCATCCCATGCCAACCAGTGACTGCACAGTAAGCACTAAGTGGAACTCAATGCCAGGCTGGCCCTGCCCCAAAATGGAGGGGAGGCTAGGGTTGGCTCTCATTTCACAGATGAAGATTCCAAGGCTCAGGAGGATGGATGCAAGCTGTTCCCAGACATGGATACGAGTCTTGCCCCTGAAGTCAAAGACATGTCACAGAATCCACAGGATGGTTTCAGGAATGGTGGTTCATGCTATATCCAGCACTTGGAAGGTGGAGGATGAAGGATCAGAAGTTCAAGGTCATCCTTGGCTACAAAGAAGCTTTGAGGGTAGCTTGGGCTACACAAGACCCTGACAAAAACCACACAAATACAAGTGGATAACAACTGTTTGCTTCCATATGCCCACAGGCACCTATGACTTACTCTAGGCCAGGGGGCAAACTTTAAGATGGGGGCATATAGGCATGGCTGAGGTTCACAGAGATCAAGGCAAATGCACACAGAGATGGGGCAGGTACCTGGCAAGTTACCCTCTGAGGTGGTAACACTTGAGCTGAGGCCTGGAAGGGAGAAGCAGTCTGGAGAAGCAGAATTCTGGTACCACAGGGCAAAGATATAGAGGCCTTATGGAGCCTAGCAAGTCAAGGACCAGGAAGTGGCCCAGTGTGGCTAGACAGGATGAATGCAGAAGGAAGAGGCCTCATGAAAGAGGTGTGTGTAGGTGTGGAAATGTATCAGTGTCCACCTCATTTTCCAGGGAGGCTCCAGCAGGGAGCTGAACGCTGACTTTTGCTCCAGAGAGATAGTGTTAGCTTCTGTGGAGAGACAGGCACACATCAAAATTGTAAGGAAGGGGGGCTGGTGAGATGGCTCAGCGGGTAAGAGCACCCGACTGCTCTTCCGAAGGTGATGAGTTCAAATCCCAGCATCCACATGGTGGCTCACAACCATCCGTAGCGAGATCTGGCTCCCTCTTCTGGAGTGTCTGAAGACAGCTACAGTGTACTTACATATAATAAATAAAATAAATCTTTAAAAAAAATGTAAGGAAGGTTTGTGCATCTTATGTTGGAGAGTGCATAAGGGCATAGATGGAGAGATAAACTCTACTGAGTTGAGCATGCTGTTGATGTGGGACACAGACCATAGTAAGCCATCAGGATAGCCTCACCCTGTTTAGATGAAGGTCTGACTGGCCTCTATCACTGTGCATAGCAGTTAGAACAGACAACAACCCCCTATCCTAGAGCCCCTCTCACCATCCTTCTTGTGGGTGAGCCCCTTTGCTCTCACTGTGGGCAGTGAGCTGAAGGTCCTTGTGTGCTTCTGCCCCCTTTTATTTGGTGGTCCAGGTCAGAAGATGATGGAACTCTGTATAAGACGCAATGACGGCTCTCTGCGCCTCCCTGTTCCAGAGACAGCCGCATCTTCTTGTGCAGTGCTGGCCTCATTCCTAGACAAAATGGTGAAGGTCAGTGTGAACGGATTTGGTCGTATTGGGTGCCTGGTTACCAGGGCTGCCATCGACTCTCCACATGGCAAAGTGGAGATTGTTGCCATCAACGACTCCTTCATTGACCTCAACTATATGATCTACATATTCCAGTATGACTCTACCCATGGCAAGTTCAACGGCACAGTCAAGGCCGAGAATGGGAAACTTGTCATCAATGGGAAGCCCATCACCATCTTCCAGGAGCAGGATCCCACTAACATCAAATGGGATGATGTTGGTGCTGAATTTGTCATGGAGTCTACTGGCGTCTTCACCACCATGGAGAAGGCCAGGGCCCACTTGAAGGGTGGGGCCAAAAGGGTCATCATCTTCACCCCTTCAGCCGATGCCCCCATGTTTGTGATGGGTGTGAACCATGAGAAATATGACAACTCACTCAAGATTGTCAGCAATGCATCCTGCACCACCAACTGCTTAGCCCCCCGGCCAAGGTCATCCATGACAACTTTGGCATCGTGGAAGGGCTCATGACCACAGTCCATGCCATCACTGCCACACAGAAGACTGTGGATGGCCCCTCTGGAAAGCTGTGGCATGATGGCCGTGGGACTGCCTAGAACATCATCCCTGCATCCACTGGTGCTGCCAAGGCTGTGGGCAAGGTCATCCCAGAGCTGAACAGGAAGCTCACTGGCATGGCTTCTACCTCCAATGTGTCTGTTGTGGATATGACGTGCCACCTGGAGAAACCTGCCAAGTATGATGACATCAAGAAGGTGGTGAAGCAGGCATCTGAGGGTCCACTGAAGGGCATCCTGGGCTACACTGAGGACCAGGTTCTCTCCTGTGACTTCAACAGCAACTCCCACTCTTCCACCTTTGATACTGGGGCTGGCATTGTTCTCAATGACAACTTTGTCAAGCTCATTTCCTGGTATGACAATGAATACGGCTACAGCAACAGGGTGGTGGACCTCATGGCCTACATGGCCTCCAAGGAGTAAGAAGCCCTGGACCACCGACCCCAGCAAGGCCACTGAGAGCGAGAGAGGCCCTCGGTTGCTGAGGAGTCCCTGTCCCAACTTAGCCCCCAACACTGAGCATCTCCCTCACAATTTCCATCCCAGACCCCTAAAATAACAGGAGGGGCCTAGGGAGCCCTCCCTACTCTCTTGAATACTATCAATAAAGTTTGCTGCACCCTCCCCCCAAAAAACAGACACAATGGCGGTCAAGGAGGAGAATAATCTGGTTGCTAAGGTCCTATGGGATTTCCACATACCAGCATTCTCAATAGATTTTTTAATGTTTATTTTATTGGGGTATACAGATGCATGTCATGGTGCACATGTGAGCGTCAGAGGACAGCTTATAGAAGTCATTCTTTCCTTTTGCCATAAAGAACATGGGATCAAACTCAGGTTATCAAGCTTGTTGGATGAAGTCATCTTGCTGGTGCCAGCACTGTTTCTTGTTGGGAGTCCTGGGGAGCCGGAACCTGAAGTCCTTGTGTATCATAGATGTCCCTTTAGTTTCACTTTTTACTTCAAAGCCAACCTGGCCAAGCTAAGCTGGCCAGGTTGGCTTTGAACTCATGATCCTCCTGCCTCAGCCCACGGAGTGCTGGGATTACAGATGTATACCACCACATGTGGCTTCTATCACTCTTGCAAGCACTTCCTATGAAAAAAACCTTTATCTGGTCCTCAATCCAGCTTAGGAGGTAGTTGCTATTGCTATACCTACTTGACAACAAGGAAACTGGAACAGAAAGTGGGCCAGCAACTTCCAGAGACCCCCTTGGTTAGAAACAAAGTCAGGGGTGTGAGCTATTGAACTTCACTCCGCTGGGTGGCTTAGACAGTATCCCTAAGTCCTTCAAAATCCAGGCTCTGCCCAGCAGTGGACACCAGCCTACACTGTCTCTTACCCTCAATGGCTCCATCGAGAAATGCAGACACCTCAAAGGGAGGATGGTCCCCAGTGTGCAGCAGAGCCAGGCAGAACCCCATGACTGCCGGGCAGCCTCTAACTCTGTGGCATCAACAGTGAGAAAGCCAGGCCCTTCTGCGGGAAAAGCAAGGATGCTAGTAACTGGTCCCCTGCCACAAGAAACCTATACTTACACATGATTAAATATGCTTTCTGGAGAGGAAGTACCCCAGGGTTTAACCAAACTGCGGGGCACCGTCTCCCTCCTAAACACTGTTACAGTGGTTTATGTGGTATGTGCCTTTCTGAAGCTGACCCAAGTCTGTTAGGCCAACTTCCAAAGTTGTTTGAGTTTTTTGTTGTTTTCCAGGCAGGCTTCACTTAAGCTAAGCAGGAGCTCACAGCGTGGTGGCTCTGCCCCCGAGAATGTGCATTGCTCAGGGCTGGGGTGGAGGACTCTGCCTTCTCACCCACCACTGGCTCCGTTTTGTGCCTCTCCTCTCTATACACTAGCCTCCCTCTTTAGCCCGAGTCTCTGGATTCCACAAGAATCACAGAAAAGAACAGAGTTCACCTTGGTAAGACAAAAAGAACATGCCTTTCATCATGACAGGCAACAAAAGGAATTGCAAGGGCTTGGTAAAAAAAACCCACCCTCGGCTGGCCATCCCATCCCTGCTCAACTCAGAAGTAGTAATGAAGGTTGCTAAAGTCATCTTCTCTCTTCTCCAGACAGGTGGAGGAGAGACCCTGCTTCCTGATGATATAGACACATAAAGACCTGTGTGGGAGATGATATGGTGATGATGGAGAGAGAGAGAGAGAGAGAGAGAGAGAGAGAGAGAGAGAGAGAGAGAGAGAGAGACTCAGTCACTCATATATCCACTTCGGAGTTCAGTAATTAACACCCCATAAAGGACAGTTCTCTTCATCGGAAATCACTGACCTGGATCCTGGTGACTGAAGAAACGAGGATTTCATTTCTCTTTGTAGGAGAGATCTTTTAGATCTTTTAAGTGACTGTTGATCACCTGGATGGCAAGAGTAACTGAGCTCTTTTCCTGGCTTCCTGGCCTCTGCCTCCCCACCCCCAACACACGATAAGACATCTGTCAACTCACTCTCTGAAACTCCCCCCTTCTCAGGCTTGGGCTTTGAAGGAGAGTTGTGGAGAGACCTTCATAGGAGATGAAAATATCTTGCCAATTGATAAAGGAGCAAGGACCCCACTGAAATCCACTCAGTCATGGGGATTAGTGAACCTGAGAAGGTTGCTTTGGCTGGAAGACAGAGTTGAAAAATATAAGGTTTGGATTTTGGATTCTACCGAAATGAGCCCAAACCGTCAGCCTTCCGTCATCGATTACCCAGAGGTGGGAGTGCTCAGCCAAGTACTCAGTACATCCACTCCCAAATCCAGAATGTCCTTCAATTTTAGGGACAATTCCTGCAACTTTTTCTGTTTCAGCCAGGGCACAGCCTATTTGGAGAGCTTGCTTGCACGCAGATTCTGAGCTCTGTCACTGCCATGCTGTGCCATGCCGAGACGTACCACAGTCTGACTTCCACTGTCCAGTTTGCAACCCGGCGTTATCACGTGAATGTGGAATGTCCTCTGCAGGCTCGTGTGTTTGAACATTTGACTTCCTGCCGGTGGTGCTGCTTTGGGAGGGGGTGGAGTCTCTGGGAGGTAGAACCTGGCTGGAGGAAGTGGAAGTAGATCTTTGAAGGAGCAGACAGACCTTCAGGGTTATAGTCTGGCACTGCGTGCTGGGTCTTTCTGTTTTGTTTCTTTGTTTCTTAAATTGATACAATCTAGGATCATCTGGGAAGAGGGAAGGTAAACTGAGAAAATGAACCCCCCCCCCCACCAGACTGGCTGATGGGTGTGTCTGTGAGCCATTTTCTTAGCTAATGATTAATGTAGGAAGGTCCTGCCCACTGAAGGTGGGGCCACCCCTGGCCAGGTGGTCCTGCCTGATATATAAGAAAGCAAACTGAGCAGACCATAGAGAAAGAGCCAGTAAGCAGCATTCTTTCATGGTCTCTTCTTTAGCTCAGGTTTCTGCTCTGACTCCCCTCCGTGGTGGACTCGAACCTATACATTGAAATAAATTCTTTCTTCCCCCAGTCGCTTTTTGTCGTGGTGTCTTATCACAGCAACAGAAAGCAAACAGGACAGCCTGTTTCCTGTCTCATCTGTATATTCTGGTGTGCAGAGACATGAGCATGTGGCTTCATGCTTCTACTGCTCAGCTTCCTACCGTGATGAGTGGCACCCTTCAAATCTAAGGGAAGTAGATCCTTCCTCCCTTCCGTTATTTTTCTTCCTCATTCTCTTCCTCCTCGTCTCCCTTCCTTCATAGCAGAGACTGGCTTTGAGTTCCCAATCCTCCTTTCTCTATTTCCCAAGTGCTGGGATAATGCGCATGCCCTACCAAGCCCAATTCTTATATTTGTGGTTATGAGCCCAGCCTTTAATGGCTGAGCCATTTCGCCAGGCTACAATCCCAATTCTTAAATAGCATCTTGTCAGGTATTTGGTCAAAATGATAAGAAAAAAATAACTAATACACCAAGAGAACTGGATTTTGATTAGGACCCCTGGGGCTGCTTTCTCAGGCTATCCAAACCCAATTTTAAGAATCGTTTCTCCAGTGATTTGCCCAAGGCTGCGGTCCTGAGGTACACACTAGTACTGGTGGTAAGAATATTGAAAAATAGTTATCCCTTGGACTCCAGGGGGGTCTGGTCCAAGACCTCTTGGATTTCAAAGCCTGAAGATGCACAAGTCGTTTACTTAAAATGGCTTGGCATTGGTGTAAAATGCATGCATATCCTGGACACACCTTTCCTCCAGATGCAGTGTATTAACAATACCTAATGTCCTACAAATGCTCCTCCTGCTGCTCTGTATTGTTAGGGAAGACAAGAAAAACATATCTTCCTAGATCCCTTACCCATGACATCTTTTAAAGCAAATATTTGCTGATTGTTTATTGGTTGGAGCCACCTGCTCAGGGGGCAGTGGCCGACAAACAACCATGGCCTATAGTTTTCTGAGTGCCACCAGATGGCCTCTCTACCCTCCCCCACAGCGGTTCCTTTTAGGCTTCCCCATAGTTCGGGCACCGAAGGGTTAATTCCGGGCCCAGTGGAGGATCTCTGAGTCCCTGCACTTGCTGCAGAGGCTGCTGCCTGCTCTGATTGGCTGCTGTCCCTGTCCACCACCTTTCCTCATCACCTCCTTGAAACATAAATCTGGCATTGAAGTACACACCAGCTCCTGGATACAGGGAAGGTGGTGATATATGTGCTTATGTGTGCACTCGCCAGGGACCAAGCTTGGGTGATGTGCCTTAGGCACCACTAACCTTCTATTTTTCTAGATGGGGTCTCTCATGGCCTGAGATCTCGCCAAGCAGGCTAGCCGGCTAAGCACTGGGCCCCAGGGGTCCCTTTGCACCTGCTATCCCAGCACTGAAATGATGCTTGCAAGACAGCACACATGGCTTTTCTTTTAAAACTTCAGTTCTGAGGAGAGAACACAGGTTCTCATACTTGCAAGGCGAAGCACTTTACCAACACACACACACACACACACACACACACACACACACATTCTCCTTATACTTGACTGTTTATTCAACACAGACAGGACCTTTATCTCAGCCAGCCACAGGATTATTAAGATATTCCAAACTCAGAAAAAAAATCAAGCTTGTCAAAATGGAGTAAAAGTTCATCATTCCCAGGAAGGCAGAGACTCAGAAGAAAAAAACATCCAGGATTCAATGTGACGTTTGACAGGCGCTCACTTGTGTGCTAACTATGGCAGAGTCAGAGCAAGGCAAGGGCAGGCATGTGAATCCTACAGGATCCCACAGCTTCCTCCCTGGAGAACCTGTCTCAGTAAGAGAAAAGTGGGGTCTGGAAATCTCTATTTTGCTAGGTGGGTCCATAGGCCTGGACATAGACCTAGAGAACAGAGCTTGTGTAGACCTAAGGGTAGACACCTGCATGGTCTGCCTCTGTGCCTTTCTTCCACCACCTTAGCATCATATATGAATGATTCTTTGTGGCAGGGGGCTGGCCTGTACATCCTAAGACTCTTGGCAGTATCCCTGGAGACAGCAGAGGACCGCTTCTAGTTGTGATGGTGAAGTGTACCTCTTGACATTGGATGGCTTCTCTAGGAGACAGAGCGTCCTCTGGTTGAAACATCAGGTGATGTCAAGACAACCGATAGCCAACTCAATAAATAGTCAGCAGTCCAGAAGAGCCCATGACCCAGTACATCCAATAACATATGCGACAGCCCCGGAGGCCCGGCTGTGCTGCTAAATGCATCTGGGCTGGCTAATTGTATACACGAAAATCAAGGGTAGCTTTTAACTTATCTAGAAGAGATAGCCTGGTCAAAGCCTATTTGAAGACTGCCATGTTTTTAAACTCAACATGACTTAGAACAGAATCCTGTAAGTTCCTTTGCTAAAATACTTTCAGGATGTATTAAGCATAACAATAGCTTGCTACATGAAAACGGCTTTGAAAATCTTTAAAGTGTTGTAAAAGAAAAGGGACTTTTTTTTTTTTTTTTTTTGGCCAGGCATTAAATTGGATGTGAATATGACAGATCTCAAAGACCGTCAAAATAACGAATTTACATCATAAATGCAGCAGCCTTCTTTGTAAAGGCTCTCCCACCACTCAGGAAGGCATTTAATGGCGAGGAAGTTCAAAATGTCGCTGACTCCCACTGGTACAAGAGGGAAGCAATCCCCAGTAGAGTCGCCAGGCTTCAGATAATGTCTCCGCTTCTTTTTAAGTTAATAAACTGCACTCCTGTCAAATTGCAGATAAATGAAAGAGATGGCACCGTTGTGGTCTCCCACATCTTGCTAAGAAAGATATCTCCCAATATTTCGGGAGGACCAGTATGCCAAAAGAAAAAAATAATAAAATAAATAAATAAACTTGAAATAAATCCACCCTGCCGTGACTCTCCCGGATCAAAGCGGTGGGATTTCCACAAAAGCACTTGTCTGAAGTTTGCCGTGCTTCCTTTCTGATAGCGGCTCATTAAGGCGCTTCTAATGTGTTTGATTGTTTCAAAGTTACCCATCTGTATGAGTGCAAGATAGGTACAGGGTTGCACCCAAGTGCTGAGAAGTCTTTGTGTCCTATAGACTTCTGTCAATATAATATTTTCCAGAATAATCAGCAGGTAGGGACAGGGGAGGGGGTGGCTTCAAACAGCTCCCCTCTTTGATGGGTGGGTGGACAGCTTTCTGAAGTTACCTTTTAAAGAATCGTAAGTCTGAATATTCTTAAATCTGGTGCCTCTTCTGTTTGACAGCGAGGAGCTGGTGGTCTCTCCTCTGCACTTTTTTCTATATTAATAAGAGGGGGAGTGGTGAAACAGATAAATGAAAGAGATGGCACCGATGACAGAGGGTTCCCAGCCTCTCTACCTGTAACTAGATTTGCCAGGATAAGAAACATAGCCATTCACGTATACTTGTGAGGTTAATGTCTTTAACATCTATCCCCCTTATTTTTGAGACGCTTCTTTTTCTTTCTTGTGACCCTCATGTGAGTTTGGGGAGATGACTCTGTGGACAGAGCGTTTGCTGCTCTTCCAGAGGACCTCAGTCTGGTGCCCATCAGCACCTTAGATGTCTCACAACAACCTGTTAACTTCAGCTCCAGGGGGTCTAACACCTTCTTCTGGTCTTTATGTGTACTTGTACACGCATGTGCCGATATACACCACACATGCACATACCACACACACACTTTTTTTTTCTCCTTTTTAAATTTGGGCAGAGCACGGGAGGAAGCTGACTCAGCTCCATGGCTCTGGGTTAAGCCTGCACATCATCACTCTAAGTTGCCAGGAGTGGACACTACATCAAAAATGAACAGGAGACAGAGGGCGGAGGGCAGAGAAGAGACCTTGCTGTTACCATCCTTTGGAAGATTTGGTCACGTCAACCTGGATTGGAAGACCACGAAGTCTGTCTTTATCCTTGAGAGGGTTCTGAACCCACTCTGTGCTTGTTGGGTATTGAGTGTTCTGATACCTGTTTTCTTTTATATACATAAATTAACATACTTAATCATCAGGGCTATCTAATGTGGCAATGTTATCCTTTGCCCATATTAAAGGACTGTTGGGTTCCTACGGTGGCATTGGGAGGATTCATGCACCTTGAAGTGAAGTTGCCTAGGGGGCATATACTCTTGTTTTATTCCAGTCCCTGTGATAAAATACCCTGGACAAGCAGTTGATGGGGATAAGGGTTTGCTTTAAATTATAGTTCTAGTTACAGTCCATCATCTGGGGGAAATGATCAAGCAGCTAGCTGGTCATATCACATCTGCAGCCAAGGCAGAAGCCACAGCCTTCCCTTTGGAGAATTCAAGAGCACACCAGAGGCCTAATGCTATCATCAGACTACTTGATACTTGGGGTCCTGAGAGACTATCTGGTTGTGAATTCCTTTATATCCTCAAATCTTAGACAGACTTCCCTTTATCTTCTACACAAACTATCCTTACTACATGCTATCTCATCAAAGTAGAAACTCAAGAGGGCTACTTTTTCTTTATTGGTCTAATAATATCATTACTTCTCAATGGCTTCTGTTTTGTTATAATGCAATAACATTAGGTTCTATTTACTAAGTGCTTGTGTGACAAGCACTGCTATAAGCATTATATTTACTATATATATGAAGCTGTTCTATTAAATGTATTCTACATGCATATATATATATATATATATATATATACAGTTGCTGATCAGTGGGTGCCAGGGGAATAAAGGAAATGGGAGAAAACCCGAGAAACCCGAGTCCCACCAGAGTCCTGGTGCTCTGGGTGGGCGGGTGGACACAGAAGGACTGTTGCATGCTTTCCACGCAGCCCCGGGCGGGTGTCTGACTGTGGAATCCCAGCTTGGCAGGGGGTGGACAAGGGGCAGTCCTAGATAACAGGTTCTCGGTCTCCTGCATCTCACACTGGATACCTCAGAGGAGCTGAGAACAAATAGGGGCCTCGGGGTGGCTTGTCAGCCCCAGGGCCAAAGGGAGGAAAAGGCAGGGAGAGAGGCGGGTTGCTGGATGGTTCCAATGCAGGAGAGCAGGAAGGATTACTTCTTATTTCTCTCCATTTAGTTTGATGTTGGCTACTGGTTTGCTGTAGATTGCTTTTATTATGTTTAAGTATGGGCCTTGAATTTCTGATTTTTCCAAGACTTTTATCATGAAAGGGTGTTGGATTTTGTCAAATGCTTTCTCAGCATCTAAGGAAATGATCATATGGTTTTTAGCTTTGAGTTTGTTTATATAGTGAATTACGTTGACGGATTTCTGTATATTAAACCATCCCTGCATCCCTGGGATGAAGCCTACTTGGTCATGATGGACGATCATTTTGATGTGTTCTTGGATTCAGTTTGCGAGCATTTTATTGAGTATTTTTACATTGATATTCATGAGGGAAATTGGTCTGAAGTTCTCTTTCTTTGTTAGATCTTTGTGTGGTTTAGGTATCAGAGTAATTGTGGCTTCATAGAATGAATTGGATAGAGTACCTTCTGTTTCTATTTTGTGGAATAGTTTGAGGAGAGTTGGAATTAGGTCTTCTTTGAAGGTCTGATAGAACTCTGCACTAAACCCATCTGGTCCTGGGCTTTTTTTGGTTGGGAGACTATTGATGACTGCTTCTATTTCTTTAGAGGAAATGGGACTGGAGATCGTTAATCTGATCCTGATTTAACTTTGGTACCTGGTATCTGTCTAGGAAGTTGTCCATTTCATCCAGGTTTTCCAGTTTTGTTGAGTATAGCCTTTTGTGGTAGGATCTGATGATGTTTTGGATTTCCTCAGGTTCTCTTGTTATGTCTCCTTTTTCATTTCTGATTTTGTTAGAATATTGTCCCGGTGCCCTCTAGCTAGTCTGGCTAAAGGTTTATCTATCTTGTTGATTTTCTCAAAGAACCAGCTCCTGGTTTGGTTGATTCTTTTGAATAGTTCTTTTTGTTTCCACTTGCTTAATTTCAGCTCTGAGTTTGATTTTTTCCTGACGTCTACTCCTCTTGGGTGAATTTGGTTCCTTTAGTTCTACAGCTTCTAGGTGTGCTGTCAGGCTGATACTGTATGCTCTCTCTAGTTTCTTTTTGGAGGCACTCAGGACAATAAGTTTTCCTCTTAGGACTGCCTTCATTGTGTCCCATAAGTTTGGGTATGTTGTGGCTTCATTTTCATTAAACTCTAAAAGGTCTTTAATTTCTTTCTTTATTTCTTCCTTGACCAAGGAATCATTGAGTAGAGTGTTGTTCAGTTTCCACGTGAATGCTGGCTTTCTATTATTAATGCTGTTATTGAAGATCAGCCTTAGTCCGTGGTGATCTGATAGGATGCATGGGATAATTTCAATATTTCTGTATCTGTTGAAGCCTATTTTGTGACCAATTATATGGTCAGTTTGGAGGAGGTACCATGTGGTGCTGAGAAGAAGGTATATCCTTTTGTTTTTAGGATAAAATGTTCTGTAGATACCTATTAAATCCATTTGTTTCATAATTTCTGTTAGTGTCCATGTGTCTCTGTTTACTTTCTGTTTCCAGGGTCTGTCCAATGATGAGGGTGGAGTGTTTAAGTCTCCCACTATTATTGTGTGAGGTGCAATGTGTGCTTTGAGCTTTACTAAAGTTTCTTTAATGAATGTAGCTGCTCTTGCATTTGGAGAGTATACATTGAGAGCTCATCTTGGTAGATTTTACCTTTGATGAGTATAAAGTGCCCCTCCTTATCTTTCTTGATAACTTTGGGTTGAAAGTCAATTTTATTCGATATTAGAATGGCTACTCCAGCTTGTTTCTTAGGACCATTTGCTTGGAAAATCATTTTCCAGCCTTTCACTCTCAGGTAGTGTCTGTCTTTTTTCCTGAGGTGGGTTTCCTGTAAGCAGCAAAATGTTGGGTCCTGTTTGTGTAGCCAGTCTATTAGTCTATGTCTTTTTATTGGGGAATTGAGTCCATTGATATTAAGAGCAAATTAAAGAAAAGTAATTGTTGCTTCCTGTTATTTTGGTTGTTAAAGTTGGGATTCTGTTCTTGCGGCTGTCTTCTTTTAGGTTTGTTGAAGGATTACTTTCTTGCTTTTTCTAGGGTGTAGTTTCCATCCTTGTGTTGTTGTTTTCCTGTTATTATCCTTTGAAGGGCTGGATTTGTGGAAAGGTATCGTGTGAACTTGGTTTTGTCATGGAATATTTTGGTTTCTCCATCTATGGTAATTGAGAGTTTTGCTGGGTATAGCAGCCTGGGCTGGCATTTGTGTTCTCTTAGGGTCTGTATAACATCTGTCCAGGATCTTCTGGCTTTCATAGTCTCTGGTGAGAAGTCTGGTGTAATTCTAATAGGTCTGCCTTTATATGTTACTTGACCTTTTTCCCTTACTGCTTTTAATATTCTATCTTTATTTAGTGCATTTGTTGTTCTGATTATTATGTGTCAGGAGGAGTTTATTTTCTGGTCCAGTCTGTTTGGAGTTCTGTAGGCTTCTTGTATGTTCTTAGGCATCTCTCTCTTTAGGTTTGGGAAGTTTTCTTCTATAATTTTGTTGAAGATATTTGCTGGCCCTTTAAGTTGATAATCTTCATTCTCATCTATCCCTAATATCAATAGGTTTGGTCTTCTCATTGTGTCCTGGATTCCCTGGATATCTTGAGTTAGAATCTTTTTGCATTTTGCATTTTCTTTGATTGTTGTGCCCATGTTCTCTATGGAATCTTCTGCACCAGAGATTCTCTCTTTGATCTCTTGTATTCTGTTGCTGATGCTCGCATCTATGGTTCCTGATTTCTTTCCTAGGGTTTCTATCTCCAGAGTTGTCTCACTTTGGATTTTCTTTATTGTTTCTATGTTCCTTTTTAGGTCTTGGATAGTTTTCTTCAGTTCCATCACCTGTTTAGCAGTGTTTCCTGTGATTCTTTAAGGACTTCTACCTCTTTAGCACTGTTCTCCTGTATTCTTTAAGTGAGTTATTGAAGTCTTCTTCAGGTCCTCTACCAGCATCATGAAATATGATTTTGAATCCGAATCTTGCTTTTTGGGTGTGTTGGGGTATCCAGGACTGGCTGAGGTGGGAGTCCTGGGTTCTGATGATGGTGAGCAAGTCTTGGTTTCTGATGGTAAGATTCTTACGTTTGCCTTTCGCCATTTGGTAATCCCTGGAGTTAGTTGTTATAGTTATATCTCTCTCTATATATAGTTATATATAGTTGTTAGTTATTATAGTTAGTTGTTATGTCTCTGGTTGGAGCCTGTTCCTGTGATTCTGTTAGCCTCTGTCAGTTGTCCTAGAAGTCCAGCTCTCTTCTGAGTCTCAGTGGTCAGAGTACTCTCTTCAGGCAAGCTCTCCTCTTGCAGGGAAGGTGCACAGAGGTCTGGTGTTCAGACTTGCCTCCTGGTTGAAGATGAAGGCCAGAAACAGGGCCTTGTTTCAGAAGAGGGGTTGCCTCCACAGTCTGCGCGCTCACCTGCACAGCCTGCTCTGGCTGTCGCAGCCCTCCTGGGTGGCCACCTCTCCTCTTGCTGGGAAGGTGCCCAGATGACTGCAGCCAGAAACGGGGGTCTGTCCCAGAGGTTGAGTGGCTTCTGCCTGTCCCAGAAGCTCTGTTGCTTCTGCACTCTGCTTGCTCACCCTCCGCAGTCTCAAGCATGGTGGGTCTTGAGCAGAGACAGTCTGTGGTTTTAGAGCTTTATTGTAGAAAGGCAGGGAGAAAGAGAGAAGGTAGAAAGAGGGAGCGAGGCCAGCCATGGCCACATGGAGAGAGGGGGGAAGGGAGAGGGAGAAGGACAGGTGAGAGATGAGAGTAAGAAAGGTGAAAGCTTAAAATAGAGCAAGGAGAGGCCAAGCAGCCCCTTTTATAATTGTCTGGGCTATCAGGTAACTGTGGGGAGGAGCAATAAGTCAGGTAATTGTGGGGGTGGAGTCTAGCCAGAATGCCAGGAGCTTGGGACATTGCCTGCATGACTGATAGTCACACACTTCTTCTGCGGGGCTGTGGGGGCAGTAACTTTGACAGGAGCCAGGGGTCCAGGAGACAAGATCGAACACCTTCAGTCCCATGTAAGGTGAAAATCACCACCCATCGGGTCTTCCAGGGTTCAAGACCTATGCTCGACTGGAAACCAGGCTGTCTGTGCACAGCTCACTGCCCTACACATATACATACACATACACATACACATACACATACACATATACATATACATATACATATACATATACATATACATATACATATACATATACACATTTAACCTCCCATGTTAAGTATATGATGTTTGTCTCCTATTACAAAGGAGTCATTGAAATATATTGACATCATGTAATATAGCCAAGGTCATGTGGCTTTAGATAAAGGGACATTAGATAGAAGCCAAGGTCATTCAGTATCTGCAGACACCAAACCCCAACACTATTGCTGATGCCAAGAAGCGCTTGCTGACAGGAGCCTGGTATGGCTGTTCCCTGAGAGGCTCTGCCAGCACCTGACTAATACAGATGCAGATACTCACAGCCAACCATTGGAATGAGCCCAGGGACCCCAGTGGAAGAGTTAGGGGAAGGACTGAGGGGCTGAAGGGGATTGCAACCTCATAGGAAGAACAATATCAAGTAACTGGACCACCCAGAGCTCCCAGAGACTAAACCACCAGCCAAAGAGTATACATGGAGTTATCTAGGGCTCCAGATACTTATGCAGTGGAGAATGGCCTTAACTGATATCAATAGGAGGGGAAGCTCTTGGTCCTGTGGAGGTCCAGCATAGGGGGATGCTAGAGTGATAAGGCAGGAGTGGGTGAGTAGGTGGAGGAGCACCCTCATAGAGGCAAAGGGGAGGGAGGAGAGGGAAGATGGGATGAGGGGTTGTAGAGGGGAAACCGGGAAGGGGGTATCATTTGAAATATAAAAGAATAAGATGATTAATTTTTTAAAAAGGAAATGAAGATAAGATTCACCTAAGCAACATTGTGAAGCAAGCTGCTTTTGCCTGGATATCACCTTCCACGTTTTGTCCTATTTATAGAAACACAGGGACTTCTCTGATAGTTCATCTCCATGGGACCCAGACAGAGCCAGTGCATAGAAGGGTGCTCCAGAAAATCTAGTCAGAGGCCACAGATGAGGACCGTTGCACACATTTGTGGGAAGAGTCCTGCTGACTCATACGCTGAAGTCACTGCCTAGAGAATAGGTTAGACCACAACATGGGGTGGCAAAACAAGAATGAGCTGGCATCAGCCCAGCTGAGGATCACCAAAGATGAGCAAGTACCTCAGCAAAGAGGCCCCATGTACCACTCTGCCTTTCTGGATGTTTTTTAAAATGGATAAAATTAAGAGTGAACATGTGGAAATCTCCCTATGTGCTACGGGTGAGTAAAAAAATTGCCACTTTTCTGTAAAGCAATTAAAACCACATATGCATAGCACCAAAATGTTCACATGGTATATCTAAGAATGCATGCAATATAGAAGCACACATACACGCAGATTTAAATATGTGTGCTCCTTGCAATATTTATGAGAAATTTTAAGCTCCCTAGACGTCCCTACCAAACTGAATATTTTTTTATATGTTGTAGATTCCAAATTGTCTTTATTCAACTGAGTATGTTGAACATAGAGCATATGTTTATGTATGTATATTCAGAATATGACATAGTATGAGCCATGACATATAACAGGCAATAGAATACTCAGCCAGAGAACACAATTCATAGGACAATTAAGACAAAGGTAATCTGCAGATGGATGTGTGTGGAGTGAATGTTTTGATAATTAAAACACAAGCATTCGCACAGAGGAAGGAGATAGAGGCTCAGGCTGCTATTGCAAGATACCGCAGACATACGGCTTAGACAGCAGGGAGCTATTCTTTTCATGCACGGAGGCTGAAAACTCCCAGATTAAGGTGTCAGCTGACTCTTTTTCCTGCTGAGGACTTTCTTCCCTGCTTATGGCTATTTTCTTGCTGTGTCTCACGTTCTCTCTCTCTCTCTCTCTCTCTCTCTCTCTCTCTCTCTCTCTCTCTGTGTGTGTGTGTGTGTGTGTGTGTGTCTATGCTCAGATTGCTGCTGCTTTGTTTATTCTCTTTTGAGTTCTTGTCATCTTTTTTTTCTCCCTGAGTCTCAGGTTGGCTTCGAACTCTGCGCTTGCGAATGACCTTGAATGTCTGATCCTCCTGCCTCCACCTCCTGAGTGCTGGGATTACAGGCATGTCCCATCATGCCTGGCTTATGCAATGGTAGGCATGAAGTCCTGGGATTCATGTGTGTGCTAGGCAAGCACTCTACTGAGGTTCATCCATATCCCTTTATGGTTTGTTGTTTGTTGTTGTTGCTGCTGCTGCTGTTGCTGTTTTTTGAGACAGGATCATATTTTGTAACCAAGGCTAGCTTGGAGCCTCCTGGGAGTGTTAGGGCCACACCACCACACCCAACTTTTCTTCCTCTTTTAAAGGTACCCATCCTATGGGGTAGAACCCCACCCTATGACCTCATTTAATATTTTTTTCTAAAACCCTATCTCCAAATATAGTTACAGTTTGTGAAATGTATTCAGCATATGGATTTGAGATGGAGGGGAGATTGAAATCAGTCTATAGGGAGATCATACCATCCATAGCAACCCTAGCTAAGTGGTTGTTGCTATGGTTTGTGTGGAGGTTTGGGTAAAAAGTGACTGAGACAAGCTTGGGTACTTGGACACTTGGTACCCAGTTGGTGGCACTGTTTAGAACTGGGGAGAAGGGTTGGTCGGTGTAGCTTTGCTGGAAGTCGTGTGTCGCTGGGGGCAGGGTTTGAGAGCATGTGGCCTTCCTTACATCCAGCTTGCATTCTCTGCTTCCTGCTTGTGGTAAAAGGTGATGTCTCAGCTTTCTGCTCTCTGCTGCCATGGCTGTCCCTTGCTACCCTGCTTCCTGACCCTCATAGACCATTACCTCTCTGGACCATAAACCAAGATGAACGCCTTCCTTGGCAAGTCATTTTTGATCACAGTGTTTTATCTCAGCAACAGAAAACTAGCTAATACACAAAGCCCACATGTTGAAGGATAGGTTCCCAGTTTGTAAAGTCAATCACCAGGGACAACTGGGTCATGAATTCCCTGACTTCACCCATGGACTAATCCCTAGGTGAATTTGGGGATAAAGGGACTGTCAGATGTGCCCTCCTGATACTTTTTGTTTTCTGGTTGCTGTAAAGTGAATATCTGTATCCCACCATGCCCTCCCCCTACCACGCTCTGGCACGGTACTTGTAGTAAAAAATGTGATCGCTCAGCTTCCTGCCATGCCTGTTCCTGCTGTCTTACCTCAGCACAGAGCTAGCCCATTCTGGATAGAGGCCTTTAAGACCATGAGCTAAATCTTTCCTCCTTTGAGTTTCTTTTCTTGGGTTGCTGTCGGTCACTGAACTGTCCGGCTAGCAGGAAGATGACAGCAAAGGATTCTTCGGTCTTCTCTTATCAAATTTTTTTTTTTAATAGCAAACATACTTCTTTGGGGTAATAAGAGAAAAAATTTTTCTGAGCATCAAGCCTTTTTTGCTACAAGTGATTGTAATCCATTTTATTCAAATAAACCTGAAAGGCCTCATTGCTGGAAAGCCCATTGATCCCATCCCTTTATGTACAGGACACTTTTACTCCAACTCTGTCTCTTTCTGCCCTGGATAGCTGGAGACATGCCCAGGTCACAGAATCCCTGTGACCGATATCCCCATATGTATGGCTGGCCATGCGCAATGGCCAGGACTTGGTGGATGGTACCCTTTCTGCAGCTGCTCTACTTAGAACTAGAACCGAAGCACATTGGGGAAGGCTCTGGTAACTTGATAGCCAGTGTTCAGAACTTTTGTTTAGCATGATCCCAGCGGGTCCACAGTATCTAAAGTCTGAGAGGAGAAAGAACTTCACCAGACTTTCCAGTCTGGGCTGAAATTTTGGAGCTAGATCATGAGGTTTGATTTCCAAGTGGGTGGCCCAGACAGGGAGTCTCCATTTGCTTCTCAGCTCCACGTTCCTCAAGCAAAGGAGCCCAGAAATTCATCACCGTGTCAAACCCAAGGATGGGATCCAGACCAGACACCAGGATTCACTATTAGCTCTTCAGGTTGTCTTTCTGGAATCGGCCTCGGGGAATTGAACTGATTTTCAGTATTGTTGTCAGGTATACACCAGACTAAGCTGGTGGCTCGCACCGAGCCTACCTGTGCTGGTCACTTCAGGTACTACTTCAGGCAAGCCGTTTGTCTCTGTGATTTCAAAAGACTCAACAGCTTCCCATGGGAAAAAGAGGATCTGTTGCACCTGCCGATCCTTAAAGGACTCTCTCTTGTTTGCTGTGGCACCCCTGGTGGCTCTCATAGTGTCTGTCAATAGGATCCAGGTGTAGGGAAAGAATTGTGGTAACACAGACGTTAAAACCGCATAGTCCAAGAGATGGGCCAAGTCACGGTATGGGTGGCTGGCACCAGCCCTCATCAGGTCAGCCTTGAGGACCCCTGGAGGGGCTTAACATGAACAGAACTATCACTAGATGCTTCCGAGAGCAAAGAGGAGGTACAGAGGACCACTCACCTCAGACCTCAGGGTATGTGTTAAGTGTTCTATGTATTCTGGGTGACTAAAGAAAGGACACCATGAGCTAGCATGGATGAAAGTGGTTTGCAAACGCTAGGGAAAGTTCCTGAGACTGAGCTATTTGGTCATGACCACCTTCTCTGATCCCTGGATCCACACTAGATGACACTCTGCAACCTCTTGTGTTGCTGCCCCTGCAACAGAGACACAAAGCCTGCCTGTGGGGACCTCCAGGTGGCCAGGTTTGAAGAGAGCACAGCCTTGAGGTGGAGGGAGAGTGTCCTGCGTCTTCATTTGGATGGAGCCAGCTCCTAACTGATGGCAGGAGCCTGCTTTGATTTCACATCAAGAAGCGGTAACTACCCTGTTTTCCTTTCCTTGGGGGTTGCTTAGCAACTGGTGCTGTCTTGACCAACAGGCCGCAGCAGTGGTGATTCATGTTGCAGATTTGAAGGGTTCCTAGAGGCTGTGCGATGAGTCCAGGGTTCAGAAGCATGGAGCTGGAGTCCTTCCTGGGACATTCATAAGCAGAGAGGGTAACCCAAAAAGCCCTTTTAGAACCGAAAGCCTGTAAGCCTGTAGCTCTCTGACCACGGTCCTAGCAGTCCAAATGGCCCTCGTGAAGATAGAAGGAAGACGTGCTTAAGAGAACGACTACGGAAGTATTTCAGCTTGACTGGGGCAGAGGATATGGACAAGAAGGCATCCGTTGGAGACCAGCATGAAATACTGACTGGCCCTAGTAGGCAGACTATTCCAGCCATGATCTTAAGATCTTAGATCTTAAGGATTCTAAGATGAGTTGCTAACCTGATTCCAAATCAGACCTTACAGAGAGCAGCCAAAAGGTCTGGAAAAGGAAGGAAATAAAGCCCACCTCCAAGAGTGCCAAAGGATGGGGGGGGGGGTATCATTCTGCATGCTTGCTTGGCGAGGTACAAACGCCTGGTTTGATTCCAAGTTCTTAAAAACAATGTTTACAAGATAGTGCCTTAGTACCTCAAGAAGTAAATATGTAGATTCCCAAGTCCAGGCCAGGCCAGGCCAGGCCAATACAGTTCTGTTTCCCTCAGTCCTAAGAGTCTAGCACTCCAAGGACATGCGATGGACGCTAATAACCAAACTTTATACAGCATCTGGCAAAGGCACTCATAAAATCCAGAGAGATTACATGGCCTGGAAATGGTGCAATTAGTTAGATTTATAACCAGCTGACAGATTGTACCCAAAGGATGCTGATAAACAGGATATAGAATCTGCTAAATGGAGACCTTCAGGAATGAGACAGATATTGTCAATAAGTAAGAGTGGGCTGTGTGCCTGATAACAGGGGACAGTTGGGACAGAGGCCAAATGGAGAGCCTGTGTATCGACTACCAGATGGGCTCATTGCACGAGTCCCAGGTAGAGTGCACAGTCTACAACCTACATAACTGTATACAGCTGCTCCAGCTGTTGGGTTGTGGTTCTGGTGTTGACATAGCTTCAATCATTCAGGAGAAGCTTTAAAAACTAATCCGGTGTTGGCCACTAATTCAAAGGTAAAATAAAAAAGAAGCATGAAATATTATTCAGTCCAAACATAGCACATCTGCAGGCCTCATCTGGCAGCTGGACCATCAATATGTGAACTCTGACCCCAGAAAGATTTTCAGTAGCATGGGGCTGTGTCATGTGTCCACTTCTATTCAACATGTTTATCAATGACTTGGATTAAACTCTAGAAAATATGAGGGTCAAATTGATTATTGATCCAAAGCCAGAGACACAGCCGGGTGGCCAACTCTGGATTCTCAATCACTTCAAGAGACAGAGACTAGGGCTGGGTTATGCAAGAGGACCTCTGGAGTAAACAAACGTTAGATCACATCCTTGGGCAGGGTGTGTATGTGTGTGGGGGGGACAACAGGGACTGATCCACACTAGAACACATGACTTAGCCAGAGCACATGGTAAGAGAGGAAACGCTGCAGAGTTTTTGTTGCCCACAGATCAGCAAACACACATTGGTGTGATGTGGTTGCCAAGATGAGAAGGAATTTTCAGCTTCACCAGGGGGAACAGATCCCATTCTGCTGGAGCCAGTGGCAGCTGGAGCTTTGCCCTTGGTTCTGGGAAAGCTCTGAGATGGATGACTGAGAGATTTGTAGCAAGGAGGGCAAAGGCATTGAACACTATTCAAATGGAGAGTGAGAAGCTGAAGATGTTAGGGCTTCCTCCTCCCTTAGAGAACAGAAGTCCTGGCGTGTAACTCCTGGGCTCTGGCATTTGGGGAGTTTTGAATGGATTTCTCAGATAACACCAAAGAAGAAGAAGAAGAAAAAAAAAAAAACCTACCAAGAACCAGAGTTTAATCAACCCTTCAGATACTGCATAAGCCTGTCTTAGATTTGGGGGAAAGACTGTCCCTACCTCACCCCTGGGAGCAGCAGGAGGTGGGTCATCTTCAGCCAAGACCAGGATGGAACAGATCTGACTGTTAGATGATTGGCCATAAAAGACACAGGGGACACTGCTAATAGGATGCAGAAAAGGCCCAGGTGAGATTTAGCTGTGACTTTTTTTTTTTTTAAATAACCACTGAAGCTAAATAGCCATGTACAAACTTCTAACTTTGGCTGGTAAGGAACAGCATATCAAAGGAAACTAAGAGGAGGGGCCCAAGGCCAGTGGGGACTTAGGGGACATCAACATTACAAACCATAGTTTCAAAGGTGGGATTTCTCCACCGAGGACCTCAGGAAGACACCTCCTCTTTTCTACCTCATGTAGCTCAGTGAGCCACACTTCCACAAAGATAATTCTCACCAAATCATGAGAACACTCCCCATTCTAAAAATGTAAGAACCCATTGTTCTTCCCTCAGAACAGACTAGAATCTCTACACAAAGCACTGAAATGCAACATCTTCTCCCAGTGACTGGAGGTAAAGTCCATTCTTGTGTTGCACAGGGAAGAAGGGGATCTCGGAGCGCTAAGTGATTGCCTGAGGTCTCGCAGGTCTAAGTCTGCTCTGGAAAGTGTTATAAACGCCTCTCAGAGCAAGAGTCAGCCGACTCTGGGTGAGGCACAGGATCCCAGCTACTGACCAACTTCTGATTCTTCGCTGTTTCATAGGCCTTCACACCAAATGTCCTGCTATAAAACAAATGGCCTTCCCATTAAGAACTGGCATTATACTTAGCACGATAGTATATATCTGTAATCCCTGCAGTACCCAGGAGGCTGAAGGAGGACTTTCCTGAGTCTGAGACTGGCTTAGGGTTCATACAATGAGTTGAAGGTCAGCTTGAGCTATAGAGTAAGACCTTTTCTCAGACACACACACACACACACACACACACACACACAGAGAGAGAGAGAGAGAGAGAGAGAGAGAGAGAGAGAGAGAACTAACTTGTAGACCATAATAACGAACATAGACTTTGTCCATTATAGACAGTCCCAGTTAGCAATGCAGGGATGTATGGTCATAGCAGGCATGGGCTAGCTTGCCGGCTAGGGACAAATTCTGTGGCCACACCATTAATGTGACCTTCAACCACAGACGGAGTGTCACCGCTGTTATACACATCACCATCACCATCATTTTCTTAGGTGCATTTCTGTTCTTAGCACTCAGCCTGGCTTATCATCATGGTAGATAGCTTCCAGGGTTGTACCCAGTTATCCCTGGATTCTGATAGTCACATCCATGCACACATTGAATGGGGCCAATGTGAAAAAGGATGACTCACTGGTAAGTAAGATATTACAGAAATGGCAAGTGTGGCTCTAGGTAAGGTCATCAAAATACTCCTTGTTTTGTCTTGGCTGTGTGTCTGCCCAGTCCGGGCAGGCGGTCACCATGCTGTAAAGACATTCAAGCGGGGCCTCCTGAGAGAGCCACGTGATGAGAGATGGAGGCATCCTGCCAACCTGTGACGGGAAGCAGATGCTGAGGACTGAATTGAGTCTGTAGTCACATGCTGTCCACCTGACTCCATGGGCTCTATCTCATGTAGAACCCTGATCCAGACCACTGAGCCAAGCTTCTCTGGAATTCATGGCCCAAAGAAATCAGAAGAGAAAACACTCAAGTATAATTTATTGTTATTTAAGTTGCTTCACTTTGGGGTGATGGGTTACAAAGCAAAATACCACTTATTCATCATCCATAAATGCGTGATGAATGGAGCCAATAGTGAGCAGACAACAGATGATTATATCTGACTACACCTGGACATAACCCGGTAGCCACTGCGGCTCAGTTCTATTGAGAGACGAGACTGCCCATGCCTTACACAACACACCCCAATTCCATTCTACAACAGAGGAAGAAGGCAGGTAGCCCAACATGGCTCCCACTCCACCTACAAAACTTGTTTCTCCACAAGCCTACCAGGAAAGATGTTTTCCCAAGAATCCAGATGCCTGAAGTTCATTTCAAACCCCAATCTTATACACGTGCTTTACCCATTTGGAAAGTTCTTCCCCAATTTCTCTACCTGGTGCTTTCTGCTCATATTTCACAAAACATGGCCACAAAAATCCCTCTGTGAACAGGGGTATCCTTATACTCAAGGAATCCATGGACCCCTGTCTACATGGTACCGTCATTTGGTGGGATATGGCATGGCTTGGAATCTAGTTCTAACAGGTGTTAGAGCACTTGTTAGCATGAATGAGGCACCAGGTTCCATCCCCAGCACTATGGAGATAGGAGGGGAGGAAAGAGAAAGCAGGGCGAGGGGCGCTGCCAAAAGCAATTCACGGCATGGCAAGGAAATACGTTCATAATAATTCACTGTTGATTAAAACAGGAAGGCAGCTGGGATGGGCACGGGCAGATGACTTAGCGGATGATGTGCTTGCTGTACAAGTGTAGGGACCAGGGTTCAGATCCCCAGTACTCAAGTCAAGGCCAGGCTGCCTGTCATCTCAGCAGTTGGGGAGCTGGAGACAAAAGACCCATGGACCATGCTAGCCAGCAAGACTAGAAGATTCAGTGAGTTCTGGGTTTAGCCAGAGACAATGGCTCAGGGAATAAAGTGGGGAGTTCACAAGGAAGACACCCCATGTCAACCTCTGACCTCCACATTCACCCTCTCACCTGCAAACATACACCCACAAGTGCAAACATGCACACACACACCACATATACTTAATATACATGAGAGAGGTAGATAGATGGATAGATAGATGGATAGGTAGATAGATAGATAGATAGATAGATAGATAGATAGATAGATAGATAGATAGGGAAAACAGCTTCTAAGAAAGCAGACATATATGAGCAAATATATTACAAGTCCTTATCATTATTGATATCACTAAGTATGTTGTCATTGTTATTTATATCACTAAGTATGTTGTCACTGTGTGTATAAATATATGAATGATAAAATGCACCCCTATGCACAGCCAGACAGATATAAGCAGACTGATAAGGAGCAGCTGGTCCTCCGAATGTGTGGAGTTTGCATGTTTATATTCAATCAATTGTGGAAAACATTTGGGAAAAAAATCATATCTGTACGGAGCACCAAAAGGGCCCTTTTAATTATTATGGTTCCCGAAACAATGCAATACAGCAACTATCTACATAGCTTCCACAGTGTATCGGAGATTATAGGGGATCTGGACATGTTTAAAGTGTAAACCAAGAAGGGCCAGGTTATATGCCAATATAATATCATTTATATGATATTTGAGCTTCCCAGATTTAGGGACACATAGGGATAAGGTGTTGTAGAGCCAAATTCACATGCTCAGCAAGAGACACCTGTATTTAGAACATGCTAGTGATTTTTCTCAGATAAGACAATATGGCTAATTCTTTATGAGTTAGTTTTTTGGTGTGTTGGTGGCTTAGGTTTGGTGTTCCCTTGTGTGTGTGCCGATTGTTTGTTTGTTTGTTTGTTCATTTGCACTCAGCAATACCCATGTCTGTCCACTGTGCATGTATGTACTTATCGCTTGGAATCAGAATAAACTCAGATTGTTTTTCCCAAGAGAGAAGCATATGGCTGACTGCCCCAGCTCCAGGAGGGACCCTGCTCAGGGAGGCAGGAAGAACAAAGGAGCCCTCATGCCCCTGATCCCTGTGATCCCTCCACAGTCACAGAAGAAGGCCTAACAGGGAGCAGGGACCTGGCGAGGCTCCCACCGGCATGTAGCCCAGGGGCCACCATCTGGAATGGAAGGTCAGAGCCTTTTCCTTCCAACACAGCAGGAGTGGGATGGACCAGAGGTTGGGAGGGTAGGAAGAAAGCACAGAGGTACAAAAGTAGGTCATCAGGAAGTTGGGGAAATAAACAAGGGGTTCCTGTGGAGGGGAGGGTCCCTTTGATCCCAGGATGGGAATAAGAGAGACCAACTCTGGGAAGAGTGACCGGGTCTCTGTGACATCCTTGGTCCTCAGCAGGCTGACACAGTTAGAGCCTTAGAAACACAGAGTGAGGAAGGGATGTAGCCTGTCAGCCTCCCACTCTCTCACTCCTCCTCACCCAACTTGGCACAGCTCAGCCACTGACCCTCCTGCCCTACTCACTGTCCTATGGCCCACCACACAGCCCTGAGAGTACCCTTACCTGACACATAACCCTGGGAGTACCCTGACCTGACACCAGCCCTGGGAGTACTCTGACCTGACACCAGCCATGGGAGTATCCTTTCTTCAGCTCTGCTACATGACTGGCTCTCCATGGAGCGTGTTTATATCTCTGTCATTCAGAAAAGAATAGTCTGTGTTAGACTTTGCTGTTTTGAAATAAGTATAAAAGATTATAATTGTACTAAACATTGTCCAAAGTGTGCTGTCTTATCCATGAGTAGGTATATGATAACTCCTGAGTTGTTTCTACCTTCGGTTTATAGCATTATTTATAATGCTGCTATGGATATAGGGTGTTTATGTGTGTGTGATTTTGACTATAGAAAACTCTACCAGTTACTTTTTCCATGGATGTTACAAAATCCCTGAGAAAGGCAAACAAAGGAGGGAAGGAAGGAAGGAAGAAAGGAAGGAAGGAAGGAAGGAAGGAAGGAAGGAAGGAAGGGAGGGACAGAGGGAGGAAAAGAAAGATGGAGGGAAGGAAGGATTTATTTCGGCTCATAGTTTGAGGGTACAGCCCATCATTGTCAGTTGCTTTATTTTGTTTCAGAACTCTATGCTTTTCCATTGTGGGGACCCCTAGCCCAAGGAAGATCTGAGAAAAGGACAACCCTGTCCATGCCTCCCGAATGCATCTGAAACAAAATCAGTGGATATAGTTTTGTCTTATTCAACATTTACTGAAGTAGACAGAAAAAAAAATCAGTCCCAAAAGTCCACACTGAATCCACAGCACCCAATAACATGCTGCCTAACACAGGAAAGCGAGTCAGAATGACTAAATTAGGAACTTTGAGACAAGACTAACCTGTATGACCTGAGCAACCCAGGATCATCACACAGCCCTTAAAGGAAGAAGGTGGGGAGATGGTTCAATTGGTAAAGTCCTTGCCATGCAAGCGTGAGGACTTGTGTTTGACCCCCTGAATGTACATGTAAAAAGCCAGGTGTGGTGGTATACCCTTGTAATGCCAGGGCCAGGTAGGTAGAGACAGGTGTGGCCCTCAGGCTTGCTGGCCACTCCACCTAGCCTATTAGAGTAATCCAGGCCAAAGAAGACTCCTTGTTTCAAAAAGCTAGGTTGACGGTGTCTGAGGAATGATGCCAAGGCTGGCCTACTGCCTCCACTTACACACTATACACATGTGCTCACATACTCCCCATGTGCTTGCACATACACACAGAGGAAAGCTGGAATTAGAAGAGGCCATGTGATGTCATGAGAGGCACAGGAGGGGTTGGGTGAAAACATGCTGTGTGCTAGGAAATGTAAAGACACGGACAAGGCACATCCGTTCCAGCAGCTTGCCCAGACACCTTCCCCCTTCCCATCCATCTCCTTCCCCGAAAACTCCCACTTCCAAAAGTCACTGCCCAATGAGCCCTGAGTCCAGCAGGGTTTAGAAGGCAGAGATGCTTTCTGTTGCTGTGTATAAGAACTCTGCTCACAGACGTGTGCTTCCTGTGAGAGGAGGCAGACAGAATGAGGGAAGAGGCCGTCTCAGACTTCCTGACAGAATGAGGGAAGAGGCCGTCTCAGACTTCCTGACAGAATGAGGGAAGAGGCCGTCTCAGACTTCCTGACAGAACGAGGGAAGAGGCCGTCTCAGACTTCCTGACAGAACGAGGGAAGAGGCCGTCTCAGACTTCCTGACAGAACGAGGGAAGAGGCCGTCTCAGACTTCCTGACAGAACGGGGGAAGAGGCCGTCTCAGACTTCCTGACAGAACGAGGGAAGAGGCCGTCTCAGACTTCCTGACAGAATGAGGGAAGAGGCCGTCTCAGACTTCCTGACAGAATGAGGGAAGAGGCCGTCTCAGACTTCCTGACAGAATGAGGGAAGAGGCCGTCTCAGACTTCCTGGATTTCAAGATACGTGCCTTGGTTACCTACAGCAGAGTTGGAGACTGGTGACACTGGAGACTGTTCCTCTGGCCACAAGCAGCCAAGTGCTGACATGTCAACACAGACATTTCCTTGTTCCCTCTGACCACTCAAACTAGTGGTGACAAGCAGGAAGGTGTTAGAGAAAAGCCACTATACCTGCTATCCCAATACCCTGCAATAGAAGATCCCCAATCCTGAAAACAGTAATGACTTCCTTTTCTTTTTCATCATCATCGTTGTCATCATTGTGTGTGTGTGTGTGTGTGTGTGTGTATGTGTGTGTGTGTGTAATCCAGAGATCAATATCAGGTGTCTTCCTCAACTGCTTCTCTACCTGATATTTTGAGTCAGGGTTTCTCCATGAACCTGTACCTCGAGATTCAGTTAGTCACGCTAGCCAGGGAGCCTTAAGACTCCACCAGTCTCTTCCTTCCCAGAGTTAGGATTACAGGGTCGCGTTTATGTGGGTACTGGGGATTGAATTTAGGTCTTTATGTTTACACGGTAGGCCCTTCACTGACCAAGCCATCCCCTTGGCCCCTCTATTCCCTTTTCCTAACAGTTCTACCAGGACCTCCAGATGTGCGGCTGTTTTTATTACCATGCACTATAACGATAAAGTCTTATCTGTCTTCCAAATGGCCTATTGAGAACTCACTACTGTGAGTGAACAAGAGGGCTGTTTCCATGAAAGTATCCCAAGCTAGGCTTTAGCCATGAGACCCTCAGGCCTACCTGGCTCTGTTTGGTGCTGAGAGAAGTCTGTCCCAGAGAGTTCAGGTCATTTTGACATGCCAGCATCTCTACATGTTGGGCAGAGCTTGCAGTTACATCTTCCTGATATGGCTATCATACACAGAAAACCATTACTTTTGTTTTTATGGGATCTTGCCTTTACCAAACATCCCTGTATCCCATTTGACCTATGAGGGCAGCAGTATGGCTTTTCAATGCACAGAGTTACAATTATTTTTAAGTAAAGTCCAGAATGATGCAGCTCTGGGAGGGGTGGAGGGCGGCCTTGACACAGGGGAAGAAACAGCCTGGCTTTGTCTAGTTTGTTCTTCTGGAGTTAGATTGACAAATCATCAAATTGAGAATAATCAGGCCAGACTCTCTATTTCCTTCTGAGACTTCTCACCATAAGGAACCACAGCGGGGTGGAAGTCACTGAGCAGGCACAAAAGGAAGGGAAGGAGCTTTGAAATCAAACAAACAAAAGTCTGAAGTTTCTGCCCAGGTACTTACATCTGTGTGACTCCGGGACTAGGCTGCTGGGAAGATACAAAGCTCTCCTCTGTCAAAAGGGAGTAACGCTACAGTGTCTCCGCCATGTTAGGCGTCAAGGATATAGTAAAAGTCCCCGTAGCACAGTACCAGGCACAAGCTGTCCAACCCTTGACATTGAAACATCTATAAATGTGTTGGGTCATACCCATGACTATCATTGGATGGATGAGCTGATAGGCAGCAGGCTGGACATATCTGATAGGCAGTCAACACTTCCCTTGGAAATCAACCAATGGGACTCCAGACTGTGCTCAAGTGAACTGGATACTTTGTTCACAAAATGGAGTGAACTGGATACTTTGTTCATAAAACAGAAGCAAAGGGCTAAACTCTGAACTTTTGCCCTACTGACTTGTCGGCTCCTGGTATGTATCTCTCTGTCACAGCCTGAAGATTTAATGCTGACTCAGGCAGGGTAAGACTAGATTCAGCTGTAGAGAGAAAAGACCGGAAGCAACAAGAACGAAATAGAAACAAAATAGCATTACATTGTATACTGCCTGCACCCTCCCAGGCCCTCTTGGTTTAGTTTTCCTGGTTACAACCAACTCTAGTCTGAAAATATTAAATAAAAAATCCCAGAGACAAGCAATGCATAAATCCTAAATTGGGCATTATTCTGAATAGCATGATGAAATCTCAGGCTCTCCCACCCTTTTAACCCCTGGAATGTGAAGTGTCCCCTTGATCAATAGCCACACTGTATATTCGGCGATCCTGGCAAGCACTATCACATCCGCTGTGACAGCATCACAGTGCATCACTACCCCTACACCATTTTCCCCGGGTCACCAAGACAACCAAGCCACCAGGCTGCTGCTTCCTCCTCTCCATCCTTGTCCTCTTCCTCTTCCTCTTCCTCTTCCTCTTCCTCTTCCTCTTCCTCTTCCTCTTCCTCTCCTCCTTCTCCTTTTCCTCCTCCTCTTCTTCCTTCTCCTCCTCCTCCCTCTCCTCCTCTCCTTCCTTTCCTTCTTCTTCCTTTTACTCCTCCTCCTCCTTCTCCTCCTCCTTCTGACAGTCTCACCTTGGCTGGCCTGAAATTCACTATATAAACCAGGCTGAACTCAGAGATGCACTTGCTTCTGTCTCCAAATTAAAGGTATGTTCTAAAACATACGACTACAGGCTTTTGTGTCTTCTCACTCCACCATTTATCTGATAGCTAGTATAGTGTTCAATTGAAACAATTATGTTACATCCATAAAGTCAGAAAAGCAACAGGACCACAGCCTCCTTTTTGAAGAGTCTTACTGGCTGGGCATGGTGGAGGAACACACCTTTAACCTGAGCACTCTAGAGGCAGAGGCAGGAGGGTTTTTGTGAATTTGAGGCCAGCCTGATCTACATAGTGAGTTTCAGGACAGCCAGGACACTATAGAAAACCCTGTCTCAACAAACAAACAAATAGCAACAACAAAATAATTAATAAAGAAACGTCCATGAAGTTGCCCACAGTACTTCTATCTGCTCGTGGGAATTTTGTCATTTGGAGACACTCAACTACTGAAGAGACTGGAAAACAGCATGCTAATCTTAAACAATCATATACACAGCTAAAATGTGTTAAGGCCTGGGAGTACAGCTTGGTGATACATCACTTGTTTACAGTCCCAGGCTCTGGATTCAGTCCCCATCAATGTAAAACAAACAACAATAAAATTTGTCAAAAATTTTACAGAAACCAAAATCCACTTGAAATCCACTGGCCATCTGCTGTAGTGACCCCATGGCCTTCTTCCTTGCTCTCCCAGTGATCTGTTTACACAGGAGATGAAGGGTCACCTCCACAAGGAAGGATTAGTTTCGTCTCCAAATCCTATTTGTTTCTGGTGGAACATTTATCTCAGGTTGGGGTTACACGTTTGGTGTGTTTACTTGACCCCTCTGTCCTAAAGAATTACCTAGGTGTGGTGGCTTGAGTCTGTAATCCTAGAACCTGAGTAGCCTAGGCAGGAGGCTTGTTATGAGTTTGAGGCCAGCCTGAGCTTCCTAGTGAGACCGTCTAAAAAACTAAGAAGAAGGAGGAGGAGGAGGAGGAGGAAGAAATAATGAATATGAATTAATACAGTGAGGATAAGGATGTTTTTTGACTTCATATGCAACTGTGTTCCATTGCTTATTTGGTATAACTTAAAACAGCCAATGTGCAATGACTCAGTGACATGGTGAGTTTAAAGGAACCCTGCCTGCTCTTTCTATGGACCTATAAAGTCCCTTCCCTTCCCTTTTCCTCCTCTCCCTCCCCAGGCAGTCATTCAAAAGGAGTAAACATAACTATCAGTACTGCTATGACATACATGGACATGAAAATAATTATGCTGAACAAAAGAACTTGAGAAGAGGGCTAGAGAGATGGCTCCGTGGTTAAGAGCACTGACTGCTCTTCCAGAGGACCAGGGTTGAACTCCTAACACCCACACGGTGGCTCACAGCTGTCTGCAACTCTAAGATCTGACACTCTCACACAGCACAAACACACATGAAGGCAAAACACCAATGCACATTAAATAAAAATAAATACAAAAAATAAGAACTTGAGAAGAAAGATTACTATAGGATTTTTGTGAATCTAAATCCTAGGGAATGCAAATGAACTTACAGTGTGCCAGATAACAGATTCGTTACTGCATGGGGGCTGTGAGGGATGGGGACAGGGAAGAAGGAGAAACTGAACATAAAGGCACATAAGAAAATCTGAGGGATGGTAGGTATGTAGTGTTGAGGGTTACCAAAGTACATTTAAATATGAGAAATTTATCATCTGCCATTTTACTTAGTAAGATCCTAGTAAGACATTTATTGTAATAACATAAAAGAATTGCCGTGAATTTTCAAAATATTAGCATATCAAATACAGGAAAAAATAGTGAAGTAATAAGCTTTACTTAGCAAAGAGGGCCGCCTAAAAACGTGGCTCTAGGCGTGTGGCTTGGCATACTAATAGACTTAATGTCACCACTGGATCTTAGTAAGTAAAAACACAATATAGAATAAATGTAACATAAACAAATAAGTAATATACAGAAATCTTCTTTCATCTAATAATTTTAATAAGTTATTACTTTTCATAAGTAAATAATTCATATCTGCACTGGCTGTTTTTGTGTGTCAACTTGACACAGGCTGGAGTTATCACAGAGAAAGGAGCTTCAGGTGAGGAAATGCCTCCATGAGATCCAGCTGTGGGGTATTTTCTCAATTAGGGATCAAGGCAGGGGCTGGCGGGGTGGGGTGGGGGGGGGAGGCAGCCCATTGTGGGTGCCTGGGCTGGTAGTCTTGGATTCTATAAGCAAGCAAATTGAGCAATCCAAGGGAAGCAAGCCAGTAAGCAGCACCCTCCATGGCCTCTGCATCAGCTCCTGCTTCCAAGGTCCTGCCCTGTGTGAGTTCCTGTCTTGACTTCCTTTGGTGATAAACAGCAATGTGGAAGTGTAAGCCGAATAAACCTTTTCCTCCTCAACTTGCTTCTTGGTCATGATGTTTTGTGCAGGAATAGAAACCCTAAGACAATACCTAATGTAGAAACATTGTATTTTCCTTTAAAACCATAAATGAGGGCCCATACAATGGTTCACTGGTTAAGAGCACCCGCTTCTCTTGTAGAGGCCTTGAGTCCGGTTCCCAGGACCCACACAATGATTCACTACAATTTCTAACTCCAGTTCCAAGGGTTCTGATGCCTTCTCCTGACTTCTGAGGGCACTAGGCACACATGTGATACACATACATAAATTCAAGCAAAACACATCAATAGAAAAAAATCAACAAAAATTAAACAGTGAATGATGTGACGGTGGCTTCTATCACTGCTTCATGCATCTGCTCTTCTATGCAAAGGTGGTCTGGGCCAATGAACTAGGTAAGAAAAGTGAGTGAGGTGCAGCCTAAAAGCACATCCACAAGAACAAGTTACCACCGACATAAAATCCCTGAAAACTACATGAAGAATTTCTCGATATGGAATATTTTGGAATGATGAGAAATGTACAAGCAGCTAGGCTGAGTAGATCTTGTTACGATGGCAGAAGCAGTAAGTAGTGGGTGTACATTAAAAGCTGGCTCTAGGGCCGGGCGTGGTGGCGCACGCCTTTAATCCCAGCACTTGGGAGGCAAGAGGCAGGCGGATTTCTGAGTTCGAGGCCAGCCTGGTCTACAAAGTGAGTTCCAGGACACCCAGGGCTATACAGAGAAACCCTGTCTTGAAAAACCAAAAAAAAAAAAAAAAAAAAAAAAAAAAAGCTGGCTTTATCAGTTTATCAGGGTTTTTTTTAATGAATTATATTCTATGAATCACAATACCATCTATGTATAATTGAAATACAAAAGACAATAGTGTAGTCCATCCACTCAACTGTAACTGTGGGTTCTGCATTGTAGTTTCAACCAACATTAGATGGAAAATAAAAAGAGTATTTTTTTTTTTCAGGACTATGTTTCAAACATAGGTTGCTGGCACTCCATTGTTGGCCCTACATCCATGTGCATATGAACAGCAAGTAGACTCTGTGGGTCATTAAAATAAAACAGGGACATGAAGTTGGGAGGGTATAGGGGAAGTTGGGTATGAGTGGTGGGGGTGGATGGATATGATTAAAAACAGTATACACGTATACAACATTCTCTAATAATAAAATAATATATTTTTTTCAAAAAAAGGACAGATTTTGAAAATTGGTGTAAAGAAAAGGGATATTTAGCGATTTTAATTGTATATGTTAAATAAATACCAAATTAAAAAAGAATCATAACAGCACTGAACTCTCATTCTGTAAACTACAACACAATAACGTTCTATAGCATTGACCTTGTATTGTGTTACAAGTAGTCTAAAGTCAGTTTAAAGCACAGGGGGCAGTGGTGCACACGGGACAAGTAGGATCCTGGTAGGATCTTTGTCAATTTGGCACAGAGAAACCTCTTTAGGCGATAAGTACATCACCTGTAGGGTGTTTTCTTGATTAATGATTAATGTGGGAGAGCCTGGCCCACTGTGGGCGGTGCCACCCCTAAGCAGTCTTGGGTGATCAACACCAGGTGCTGTTAGTGTTGCAGAAATGTCCACTGTAGCGTCATCCCCTGGATCTTTATAACCTAGGACTGATTCTCACCAAGATTAGCTAAGCCTGTCTCCTTGATCTTTCTGCATCCATAAACCCTGCCTTCTTGTTTACCTGTATGCAACAACCCCGTGTTTGTGTTCAGCTGTGTGTAATAACACTACATTCATATTCTGCTATATATAATAAACACTCTGTGCTCCCAAGGTCTGTTAGTGGCATTGTTTTGGTAAGTTTGTTTTGCAGTTTTCTTCTTAACCTGACTGGCTCCCAAATAATTGAGACTGGACCATTATATTTATTTAACAAGCTTTAAGGGCACAACAACTGAGCAGTATTACTCTTATTTTGATCCTCTAAGCTAATTTGGCTACTTTCCTACTAAAGTCCCCATTGCACTTGCATTTTACTGATCTGGCTTCCTAGGCTCCAGGTCTTTTCTCGTGGTCTCCTAGACTCTCCCCATGGCGAATCCACACTTCTGCTCTCTCCTGGCTCTCCCTTGGCTAAGAGGAAGTCCTGCCCTATTCTCTCACCTGCTCCATCATTGACTAATCAGCTTCTTTATTGATCAATCATGGAATAATTGGGGAGCAATGTTTACACAACATTGAGACAGGAGATCCTCAAAGTAAGGATTGCAACCAGATATGGGGGGCACAGAAATTAACATTTGAATAATACAAAGATAATCTTTATACAGTGTACATTATATGTACAAAGGTGCTGCAGTTTCTCCATCAGAAAGCCCATTCCATCTGATCCCAGCTTTTCTGAGAGTCTCTGTTTGTCTTTTCTGCTTTCCCTCAAAGCCCTAGTCAAGTCCATTCCTGGAATGGTGAAGGGTGGCATGATTGTTAATTTTTAATTCATTAAGACATTTGCTGAAATTTTGGGAGAGTCTGGAGATTTAGGACTCACAGAAAAGGCAAAACCCTTGTCTTTCATAGCCCGAGAAACAAAGAGACCTCAGCTCAGTTAGCCACACCCAGAGCTAGGACTGAGGTTGCTAACACCAGGTTTTAATGGAAAGATCCAGGGATCCCTGGAGAAAGGATGGCTTCTAGGATTTGGGCAAAGGGTAGAGGAGCCTAGAAAGTCTCTTCCAGTGCCAAAAGGACAAAGTTCCTGTGTGCATAATAAGCACATAGGGATTGATGGTTGAATAGCAGGTATATAGGAATTGATGAGAAAGAACTAGTGTGAGACCCCAAAGTGCTTCCCCTTAAAATGTAAAGCCCCTAAATGCTCCCCCAACCTGTTTCCTCCATCTCTAAGAATACAGCCAGCAAGCTCTTTGTTCTCTAAAGCTAGCAAGAAGCCTTTTGTTCCTCTACCTTAGATGACCCAGACTGCCTGCCTGTGTCAGAGACCCAGAGATAACTGCAAGGACAGGCAGTAGCTCACTCCCCCCACTCCTCGTGCCTTGTAATTTTACCAAGGACACCCCCCTCCAGAAGAGCTGTAGCCCAACTCCTCCCAATTCCTCACTTTTCCCTTAAAAGCCCCCTACGGTTACTGCTCGAGTTGAACTTTCCAGCCCTTCCAGGTGAAAGGAGTTGAGGGATCAAACTGCTGATAATAAACCCTCCTGTGGTTTTGCATCAAGTGGTTTCTCTCGGGTACTTGGGAGGATTATCACAAGTTCAATGCCAGCCTGGGCCACAGAGCCAAACCTTGTCCAACACCTGGCAAACCTTACCTTACTAAAGACTCTACATGGCACTGTGGGTGAGAACAGGAGCAATTTTTTCCCTTCGGTCTTTGTTTTGGAAATCTGGAACTCTTATTTATCCATGAGAAAAGCATCATGTATGTCAGATACATGTGTGTGGGATACATGTGTGTGGAGGTCAGATGTTGACACTGAGCGTCTTCCTTGGTCACTCTCCACCTTGTGTTTTGAGACAGGCTCTCTTACTGAGCCTGGGGCTAGCCATTTTGACTAGGCTGGCCGGCCAGTGAGCCCCTTTGATCCACTTGCCCACTCCACCTCTGCTGTCAGTGCACTGGTAAGAGATGCCCACAGCCACACCCAGATCTTACGTGGACTCTAGGGGATCTGAACTCAGGTCCTCACCTTGTACAGCCAGAGCTTTGCCCACTGGGTAATCTCACCAGCCCTACAGTTTGGATTTTAATATTCTTTGGTCCTTGGCCAAAGTGGTAGAGGGATCTATTGGGAAATTGTAGGTGTTTGGGGAGATGCCCTTGAAGGACTATGGGGCACTGATCTCTTCCTGTCTTTCTCTCTTGCTTTTTTCTCCTATGATATGAGCATTTATCCCACAGTTCACTCTTTCTTGATCCCTCACCACAGGGTCAGAAGAAAATTTGAACATGGGTTGAAATTTGCACAACTCTTAGCCCAAAGAAGCTCTTTGTAAACTTAGTATGTAAAATATTCTGTTGTAGAAATAGAAAGCCAGCTAACACAAGAACTTATGGAAGAGTTAATGAAGTCTGAAAGCCTCCATTTAAAGTAATATACTTTTTTTTTAGTCATGGGAAATGCATGAGCTATGGTCTGGGTGTATCCCCCAGGTCCATGGGTTGGGAATTTGATCCCTCAATGTGGTCATATTGGGGGGTGGGGCCTATGAGACACGTTCAGGTGGTAATATATGCATGAGAGAGCAGGTTATTGACATCATGTAAGGAGTGGGTTAGTCCCCATGAGAGCCTGTGCTCTAAAGCTGGCTGCTCCTCCCGCTGCTGCTCCCCCTGCACTTCTTCAGCTGGTCCTCATTTCCCTTCTGGCTTTCTATCGTGAGGCAATGAAAAGAATAATGCTGTAGTCACACCCTTGGACTTTCCAATTTCCTCCATGATAAGCCAAATAAACCCCTTCCCCTCAGGGCTGGGATAGAGCTCAGTAGTACAGCACTTGCCTAGTGTATACATGACCAGGTATCAGTCTCCGGTACCACAAATAAATACCATCCTGCTGTAAGTTATATAGCCTTTAGTATTCCCTTATAACATGAAAAAATTTGGCATATTACAGCCACAATAATACAAGAGGCTAACAGCAGGAGAAAGCATGTGTGGCGTGTACAGGGACACTACTATCTTTACAAATGTTTTATAAATCTAAACTTCTTCTAAAGTTAAAAAAGTATTTAAAGAAAAAACCTACCCTCGTGCATTTATATTCCAGAGATCGGGAGTGGTCAACTAGCAGCAAACAAATGAATGTAAGTTATGTGTTAGGTTGGAAGGAAATCCATGCCTGCATGGGGCAGCCTGCACTCCGCATCTTTTGGTAGGATGATTTTGAAATATAAAGCACTCATAACAGGAGGGTCAGGAAAAGGATGGATGCTAAGATTTGTTGTGTGGCAAGCAGAAGCACAATTAAAATATTTCCAACAGAGAGCCTATAAAACAAGGTGGTGTGCACAGCACGTCTAAGATTCGAGGGTACGTGCCTTTCTGAAAGTCTCATGAGAAACAAGCTTTCAAAGAGCCCGGGACTCAGTAGTAGCTCTATTTGAACATTCCTGTGGGAAACTGTGGCATGCGAACTGGGCGTCAGTCTCAGATCAACTTGCAAACGAGATGATACCGTAACCCATTTATAGATGAACTAACTGAGACTTGGGGTGCTTACACACCTTTCTTCGGGGGCTGTGGAGAGAGCTCTGTAAAGTGTAAGTATGGAGGTCTTAAGTTCGATTCCCCAGGACTCATGAAAAATAGCTGGGTGTGAGGGAGGGCTCTTGAAATCCTGCTCTGTGTGTGTGTGTGTGTGTGTGTGTGTGAGAAAGAGAGAGAGAGAGAGAGAGAGAGAGAGAGAGAGCAGATCTCTGAGCTCACCTGCCAACCAGCCTAGATGGATGCTCACGTTCTCTAAACAAGGTGGCTAGCATCCTGAGGAATGACACACAATGTTGATCCCTTGATATCACACCCCTGTGTACGCACATGCATGCTAACCACACATGTACTCTCTCACCCAAGACCCTTGCACCTTGCTTCCATCAGTATGCTTTTATACTGATGGGAGATAAGTATGGCTTTCTGGTGCCTCCTCCCTGCTCTCTTTCAACATTAGAGACCAAAGCACTCAACTCATTTATTTTGTTCTTGGCAGCCACAGAAGCCCCACACACTATACTTCCCTAACATAGGCTGGCCAGGCACACACACACACACACACACACACACACACACACACACACACACACAGCACATGCCAAAGAATCCCAAAGCCTCCCTTGATGTGGTCCCAGAGGAAGCCCGTGTTGAAAGCAGACACACACAGACCACTGCTGGTGACTCAGCTCCTGAGCCTCCTCTAGTCGGTTGCACAAACTTTTCCAGCGTATTGAAGTCTTGGANGGGCCTGGAGGGCCCCTCATTAGATGGAGGCGGCGGTGCCCAACCACCAGTCACAAGCAGAGAGGGCAGAGCCGACTCCACGAATGACCAGTATTGAAAAGAAAGCTCCAGGGGTGGGTGAGAGACACAGACTGGTAGAGTCAGAAGCAGAAGGTTAAAAATAAAGAAAAGAGGGAAAAAAGACCACCAAAAAAAAAAAGTCTGCTTTTTGACTGCCTAAGCGGATCCCCTTTTAGGACCTGCGGCTTTCCAAAAAAGGGTTCTATGAGGGGCAAACCATTTCATGCTGCAAAAAATTCTTCCAACTGAAAGCGATACCTTGGGTACGTCAGACATCCATCCACTCCCAAGAGTGGCTGGCTGTACTCTACTCTCTGCTCTGCAGATGGGAGAGGCTCTTTATCCCTGCAAGTGTGCCGCAGTGATCAGAGAATGCGTTGCTGGTCAGCTCCGGCAGGACCAGAGCCTGAGAACTTTGCGTGGGATCCAGATGAGTCAGCCTCCTTGGAGAGAGGACAATGAGGGGCATGACAGCTGGAGAGTTGCCACGAGGGGCTGGAGGCACACGCAAAGTCCAGGCAGAGAGAGGCAAGGCTCTTTGGGGGTGTTGGCTTTCCACTAAACTCTGGGGGCAGGGGCTGCCACGAAAAACTGTTTATTCTGGGTAGCACGAGTGGTACTGGCCTTGGGCATTAGGAGTCCTGGCTTTGAGCCCCACTGACCCAGTGTGACCTTGAATAAGCCTCTGTACTCTAGTTCCTTTTCCATGAAATGGAGACAATGCCTTGTCTTCTCTGAGCATCAGACAGATGTTTTCTTGAGCATCTACTATGTGTATGGCACACATCTAGGATCCACTGAGGGAAACTCTCACAATTCAAGGCCAGGCTGGGCATCACAGTCCCAAAGGTTGTTTGTTTGTTTGTTGTTGTTGTTTTGTTTTGTTTTCTTTGAAATAAAGAGTAACTATAGTAACAAATTTTAAATGTAACAGACAACATTTTAGAAAAATTGGTTTACTCAAACTGACATTAGAAGAATTACAGAATATCTCTACCCCTAAATCCTTTTTAAAAATCAATCTTTGATTACAGAGACACAGAGGTTTTGAGAGTCCCAGATCCACATGGCATCACCAGTAAATTATTTTAAACATTCAAATAAGAAGTGACACCACCAGTTTTTCATAAACTCTTCCAAGAAATAAGAAAAACAAAATGCTTTCTAACTTAACTTATAAGGACAGAATAAACTTGATACCAAAACCTAACAAGGCATGTGTAAAATGGAAAATTATAGTATGATGTATCACATGAATAAAGAGTCACACTCTAAATTTATTATTTAGGGGCATGTGTGTGGGGGTGTATGGATGTGTGCATGTAGGAGTGTGTGTAGGTGTGTGTGTGTGTGTGTGTGTGTGTGTGTGTGCAGGAGTGTGTGTATGTATATGTAGGAGTGTGTATGTAAGGGTGTGTGTATGTATGTGTAGATATGTAGAAATGTGTGAATATGTTTGTATGTGTGTGTAGGGGTCTTGTAGGGGTATGTGTATAGGAGTATATGTGTGTATGTAGGGGGTTGTGTGTAGGGGTGTGTGTGTGTGTGTGTGTGTGTATGTGTGTGTGTGTGTGTGTGTGTGTGTGTGTGTGTGTGTGGA
>LR751511.1:0-11209 GCA_902729485.2 Mus minutoides
ATATATATATATATATATATATATATATATATATATATATATATATATATATATATATATATATTTCATTCTATAAGTTTTATGACTCTAGAGAACCCTGACTAATACAATCTCCTTCTTATTCTTTGCCTTCAACTGCCTCTGCTGACCTGTATTTAACTTCCGGGCATTGCACTAAGTCCCAACTGAATGACCTGAACCAAACTGATTGAACTGTCTGAACTGAACAGACTGAACTCAACCGACTGACTACTTCTCCTGAACTAGCCTTAAATAGCTTTTCTTTCCTCTGCTTTTACACTGAGAGGTTGTCATATCCTGCTTCTCCCTACTTCTGTCATTTTTTTTTTTCTCTTATTCATCTCTTAGACTGCCTCTTAATTAGACATCATTTTAAACATGGTTCCTTCCCTCCAAAAATTAAGTATACCTTCACTGTTTTATGTTAAACATGTGCACTAAGTTGTATCTGTATTCCTACAGGAAAGAGTAGCCACGTTTTTGGATTAAAATTTCTTTACACTTAGATAATGGGATCAGATTCAAGGATTAGAGTTTCATCACACCAGTGCCCTTTTGGCTATTGAGATGCTACCTGTCAACAAGAGAATGACGTTCAGAAATGGTGAACTTTAGTCACCTGCATTGGGACATTGTAGAATCTGTGTCTGTGAGATAAATATCCATATTTTGTGTGCCACCTAGTTTATGATAATTTTTATAAAGCCTAAAATTTTAAAAGTTTATAAAATGGTATTTTTATTGTTTGTTGCAAATATTCTCCAAGGTGTTTTTTACTCATCTTATTTTGCTATATAAATACTAGTACTTATTATCTAGAGATAGCTTGAATATCTCCATAATCATAAAAGGATCTTCATTCAGTCAGAAAATGTATACCTTTAAAATACATTTTTCTAATGCTATTCTATGTTATTCTATATCATCATGTATTAATTGCCATATTCTTATAATTCTTATAACTGCAGCATTTATTTAATTATACAAATATATAAGAACTACTATCACATCATTGAATTCATGCTAGGAATTACACTACTTAGAGAATATGGGTGCCAACAGATAGAGTGTTTTTCCTGTAAATTACTAAAAGGGAAAATTTTCAATAATAATATACTCTAAATGTCCAAAAAGTGCTATATACAAGGAAACAACATATGCACTCTGTTTTCAAGAGGTGGAAACACCAGACATGTCCAGAAATATTGCTAGCAAGCTAAAGCCACTATGTCACAATCATCTTTAGCCATGTCCTTTACAACCATCTGATATCCTACTTCATATAGACTCTTAACTAACAGATCCCAAGACACCAGGGTTACCTGTGATACAGCTCTTATGATGGAAGAACATTAACTAATTGCCCCCCACATTTTTACAACACTATCACTGTTATGCATCTGTTACCTGAAATGGAACCATCCTTCTTTCCAGAAATCAGAGACAACATGGCTGTAATAGTGTACATAGGATACCCATCACTCATATAGCACCTGACTCCCATCCATCTTCTATAGAAATACATGGATACAGGAGCTTTATTTCTCCTCAAAGCCTCACCATGTTTCCCTGCATTATGTTAATATTTCTACTTAAAATATGGTCATTTTCAGTATCCTCTTCAGGTCCAAGCCTGAAATCTTTTCAAGTATAGGATTAACTAATCACAGGGACTAAGAAATCTTTTATCCCAGAGGAATATATATTCAAAAAGTAAGAAAAGCTTAGCTTTCAGAGAATAGAAAGAATTCTAATGATATAAAAGTTTTCTTTTTTATGGGCTTAAAATATAAACTATAAACAAGATGGTTTATAAACAATGGAATTCATTTTTCACAGCAGTAAAAGTTTAAGAAGCCCAAGATTGAGACAACAGTAACTCCTCTGTAGTTGAAAGTCTGATACTCAGTTCATAAACAGTGCTCTATGCTGTCATGTTGCAGAAGAAAAATAAACTTCATTTTAACCTTTTTAAATAAGATTATTAATTTTAATGATTATGACACTGGCCTCGTAAAACTTCATTCCTGATCTTTCCTTCTACAGCCATCATTATAGGCTCACATATGAGTTATTGGGAAATTAATATTACAAGAGGTAATTGTTTCATTTTGTTATTGGAACATTAAAAACTATTGTCTAAACATTTAATATATAGGCATGCATTTTTATACTGACATGAATATCTTAGGAAGTTAACACTTTATTTTGAGTTTGTAACTATCACTTGGATTTAATGATATTAGAAAAAATGAATTACTGATTTATGCTCTTAAAGTTTATGCAAATTGCTCTATAATTTCTAATTGCTTATCAAATTTTCAATGTCAGTAATTGTTCTGTCCCATGGTACCTTATGATGAGCTTTACTTTATTGTAGGGGCTAAAACTTGAATTATAATGGGGCATCAAATACAAGTGATGTCAGAGAAAAATAGGATATTCTTTACCTGCTTAAAAAAATTAATTCATTCGTTTCAGCTCCAAACTTTGTCTCTGTAACTCTTTCCATGGCTATTTTCTTCCCCATTCTAAGGAGGAATGAAGTGTCCATGCATTGGTCTTCCTTCTTCTTGATTTTTTTGTGTTTTGCAAATTCTATCTTAGGTATTGTAAGTTTCTAGGCTAATATCCACTTATCAGTGACTGCATATCAAGTGAGTTCTTTTGTGATTGGGTTACCTCACTCAAGATAGTATCCTCCAGATCCATCCATTTGTCTAAGAATTTCATAAATTCATTGTTTTTAATAGCTGAGAAGTACTCCATTGTGTAAATGTACCACATTTTCTGTATCCATTCCTCTGTTGAGGGACATGTGGGTTCTTTCCAGCTTCTGGCTATTATAAATAAGGATAGACCATCCAGAGACTGCCCAAGTCGGGGATCCCTCCCATAATCAGCCACCAAACACAGACACTATTGCATATGCCTGCAAGATTCTCCTGAAAGGACCCTGATATAGCTGTCTGCTGTGAGGCTGAGCCATGCCTGGCAAATATAGAAGTGGATGCTCACAGTCATCTATAAAATGGAACACAGGGCCCCCAGTGGAGGAGCTAGAGAAAGTACCCAAGGAGGTGAAGGGGTCTGTAACCCTATAGGTGGAACAACAATATGAACTAACCAGTACCCCAGAGCTCGTGTCTCTAGCGCATATGTAGCAGAAAATGGCCTAGTCCGCCATCACTGGGAAGAGAGGCCACTTGGTCTTGCAAACATTACATGCCCCAGTACAGGGGAAAGCCAGGGCCAAGAAGGGGGAGTGGGTGGGTAGGAGAGCAGGGCAGGGGTGGGGAGAGGGTATAGGGAACCTTCGGAATAGCATTTGAAATGTAAATGAAGGAAATATCTAACAAAAAAAAGAAACATAAAATGAATCCATCCTTCGATATGTACTTGAACAATAATTATAGTAGTACTTACTACCTTCTCGGTACTTGCCTAGTATGGTGTGCTTTATTTAGCATCACTTCACTTATTTTATTAATAAAAGTAGTGAGGTGTACTTGGCAATTCCCACTCATAGGTAATCAATAAGGATTTTACAGATGGTCTTTGCAGTGCTGGATCACTCGTATTTGAAAACATGTATCTACAACCGACTGTAGCCTATGAAGTTATCCTTCAGTATACACTGTGTAACATACGGGTTTTTCTGTCTATTAAATTTAAAAAGCTATATTTAATATAACTTGCTGAAATTATTTTTACTTTCAATAATCAGTTTCTGACTTTTGAAGGGAATTGATTTTTGCAAGTAATTTTTTTCTACTGTCTTAAATTTGAAGCGAATTCATTCTACGTAACGAACTCTTCTATGTCTTAGGAAGCCTCAATGAGAGAATATTTGATTGTGTTCAATAAAAAAGCTTTTGTCCTTCAAATATTTTCCATAATTTTGCAGGTTGTCTACAGCCATGTTTTAGAAAAAAAATCTGAGTTTGGACAACTGTGCTATATCTATCTATTTTCTTCAACCTTCATTATATATATATATATATATATATATATATATATATATATATATATATATATATATATATAAAATGAAATATATTTGTGTGTGTCAGTGTGTGTGTGTATGTGTAGTAGCAGTAATAGTAGTAGTAGCAGCCGCAGCAGCAGCAGTAGTAGCAGTAGTTTTAGTAATAGTGTAGTGGGTGCCTCAAAGATATAATTTATGCCAATAAATCTGTAGCAAAAACTTAAGCACTAAGTTTGCATCTTTTACTCCATTTAGTGTACTAGAAAAGATCCAACTCTGAGTGACTGCATTCACTGTGTAGAATATAGAAACATTTTGTATTCATAATTATATGTAGCTACATAAACAAGGTATTTGCCTCATATCCTCGAATTGTGTTAAAGTAGTGAACAGTTCTTTAGAAGAACAAGTTATTCCTTTAGGCATATATTTTCATTCTATATCTCTAACATAATTCAAAAATCAAGATGTTTCCCAAGAAGAGCTACATTTATTTTTCCCATTGAGATATTTTGCAATTTTTGGCTATATCATAACTTTAAACTCTGTGCTTAGTTACAAGCATCTTTTCCTGCAAGTATATAAGCTGATCAAATAATGAGTACATATGTGAAATTACTGGATTTTTCATACCTCACATGAAACATGAAAACATTTGTGGCAGCTACTGTTGTGTAGTTTAGAACCCCTTAGGGGTGAATAATTTTACATCAACAACAGTGGGTAGATATTATGCTTCTGAATTACAGCCTCTCACAGGACTTTCCCAGAAACAGTGGTAAACACCATGCCATCTGTATAATTGCTCTATGTGGTTTTCATTCCATTAGCTTGAAAAGCAGATTTTTTTTAAACTTTTTTTTTTAAAGATTGGATCAAAATCAGTTTACTCTGGACATAACTGGGAAAATTTATCTGAAACTTGTATATCATAGTTTTATTAAGTAGAACTAGTGCAGTTAATAGGTTATTTCAGTGTAGAATCCTGTAGCATGTGATCAGGCAGTGACATCTGTTTTGTGATTCCACTATTCACTTGAGTCTGATACTGTACTCTTTTTGGAAGGGAGACTTCCTCAATGATGTGGCATGTTCCCACTCAAGAAGAATACCTGCTCTTTAAAGATCCAAAGCACGGTGCCTCCCAGGGACTGCTTAAGTCTGAAAAAGAACTGGGTAACTCAAAGTTATTCCTTTCGAAAGAGACATTCGTAATCTCTTTTTTAATCTGTATGTGTAAACTAAGGTGCTTCAAAGTCCCATGTTATTTTTCAGCAATTCCCTTCTATTCCAAGCTTTGTACTAGTTGTTTGATACCTGAGGATTCATTATTAGTTAATCTTAATCTCCATTATATATTTTTAACCCAGACAAAATGCTCTTTCCTCTCTGTTCTCCTTGATTTCTTGACATGCCTTTACTCATGAACTCTGAACAAAAATTTAAACATATTTTGAAACATATTCTTTTGACAAACATATTTTAAGGAAATTGTTTTCAAAAGTACTATAGTCTTTTTTATTTACATGGCAATAATTTGATTAGCCTGTGAACTAGAATAATACTATATCCTTGGAAATACCTATGAAATAGGGAAGGAATATGTGAAACCACTCATGTTGATAATGGTTAGTTTTGGTTACTGTAAGAACATACTCTACAGTGGGTGTCTATATCAGCAAATTCTTATTTTTCAAAGATATAGAGTCAGACTTGACCTTCGTACAAGGAGATAAGAATGGATCAATTCCCAGTCTTCTACATAATAGCTGCCAGTTGTGCCAGCACCATTTGTTGAAAATGCTGTCTTTTTTCCACTGGATAGTTTTAGCTCCCTTGTCAAAGATCAGGTGACCATAGGTGTGTGGATTCATTTCTGGGTCTTCGATCCTATTCTATTGATCTACCTGTCTGTTGCTGTACCAGTACCATGCAGTTTTTGTTACGATTGCTCTATAGTACAGCTTGAGGTCAGGCATGGTGATTCCAACAGAGGTTCTTTTATTGTTGAGAAGAGTTTTCGCTAGTCTAGGTTTTTTGTTATTCCAGATGAACTTGCTAATTGTCTTTTCTAGATCCTTTAAGAATTGAGTTGGAATTTTGATGGAGATTGCATTGAATCTGTAGATAGCTTTTGGCAAGATAGCCATTTTTACTATATTGATTCTGCCAATCTATGAGCATGGGAGATCCTTCCATCTTCTGAGATCTTCCTCAATTTCTTTCTTCAGAGACTTGAAGTTCTTGTCATACAAATCTTTCACTTCCTTCGTAAGAGTCAAACGAAGATATTTTATACTGTTAGTGACTATTGTGAAGGGTGATGTTTCCCTGATCTCTTTCTCAGCCAGTTCATCCTTTGTATAGAGAAAGGCCATTGATTTTTTTGAGTTGATTGTATATCCAGCTACTGCACTAAAGCTGTTTATCAGGTTTAGGAGTTCTCTGGTGGAGTTTTTGGGGTCACTTATATATACTATCATATCATCTGCAAATAGCGATAATTTGAGTTCTTCCTTTCCAATTTGTATCCCCTTGACCTCCTTTTGTTGTCTAATCGCTCTGGCTAGGACTTCAAGTACTATATTGAAAGGGTAGGGAGAAAGTGGGCATCCTTGTCTTGTCCCTGATTTTAGTGGGATTGCTTTCAGCTTCTCTCCATTTAGTTTGATGTTGGCCACTGGTTTGCTGTAGATTGCTTTTATCATGTTTAGGTAAGGGCCTTGAATTCCTGATCTTTCCAAGACCTTTATCATGAATGGGTGTTGGATTTTGTCAAATGCTTTCTCAGCATCTAAGGAGATGATCATGTGGTTTTTACNAAAAAGTGGGGCACAGAGTTAAACAAAGAATTCTCAACTGAGGAATACCGAATGGCTGAGAAGCACCTGAAAAAATGTTCAACATCCTTAATCATCAGGGAAATGCAAATCAAAACAACCCTGAGATTCCACCTCACACCAGTAAGAATGGCTAAGATCAAAAAATCAGGTGACAGCAGATGCTGGCGTGGATGTTGAGTAAGGGGAACACTCCTCCACTGTTGGTGGGACTGCAAGCTTGTTCAACCACTCTGGAAATCAGTCTGGCGGTACCTCAGAAAATTGGACATAGTACTACCAGAAGATCCTGCAATACCTCTACTTGGCATATATCCAGAAGAGTTTCCATCTGGTTATAAGGACACATGTTCCACTATGTTCATAGCAGCCATATTCATAATAGCCAGAAGCTGGAAAGAACCCAGATGTCCCTCAACAGAGGAATGGATACAAAAAATTTGGTACATTTACACAATGGAGTACTACTACTCAGCTATTAGAAACAATGAATATATGAAATTCCTAGGCAAATGGATGGATCTGGAGGGTGTCATCCTGAGTGAAGTAACCCAATCACAAAATAACTCACATAACATGTACTCACTGGTATGTGGATACTAGCCCAGAAGCCTAGACTACCCAAGATACAACTTACTAAACACATGAATCTCAAGAAGAATGAAGTTCATAATGTGGTCTCTTTGCCTCTTCCTAGAATTAAGAACAAAGCACACACTGAAGGAGTTACAGAGATCATGTGTGAAGCTGAATCAAAAGCATGAACCAACCAGTGACGGCGGCTGCCAGGGATCCCTCCCATAATCAGCCACCAAAATAAGCACTATAGCATATGCCAGCAAGATAATGCTGTAAGGGACCTTATATAGCTGTCTCATGGAAGGATATACCAGTGCCTGGCAAACACGGAAGTGGTTGCTCACAGTCAGCTCTTAGATGGAACACAGGACTCCCAAGGAAGGAGCTAGAGAAAGTACCCAAGGAGCTGAAGGGATCTTCAACCCTCTAGGTGGAAGAATAACATGAACTAACTAGTTCCCCCGGCGCTCATGTCTCTAGCTGCATATATGGAAGAAGATGGCCTAGTTGGCCATCATTGGGAGGAGAGGCCCCTTGGTCATACAGACTCTATATCCCCCAGTACAGGCAAATGCCAGGGCCATAACGTGGGAGGGGGTGGGTAGGGGAGCAGGGCGGTGACGCGGGAGGGTAAGGGAAAATTTCTGGATATTATGAGAAATTTAAATGAAGAAAATATCTAATAAAGAGAAAAAATGAAAAAAAAAAGATATAGAGTCAGAAAATTTGAGATTAGTGTACCATCAAAGTCAAGTACTGATGTGATGTGACTTTCTGGGATCAGCATTTTCTTGGTGTAGTTTGACAAAGTCAAGACAGCAAGCCTTACTCTCTTCTGAGTCCTCTAATGGGCATTACACCTCATTACCTAACTGAGAATGACTAAAACATAAACTGTGGTTGGTAATAGACCTGGTAATCTTAAGAATTAAAGATATTTACAATTTTTAGAAATACCTATACTCACATTTAAACTAAATATAGGCCACATGAAAGTAACATATGATTTCTAGGAAAAAGGTATTTGCATGTTTCAAAGAAGTTTATCTCAATATTATTTCTAATAAAATATCTTAGAACACATACCTACAAATATTCATATTACATATATTTAATATATTTTACATGTTTTTCAAGACAAGAAAAGTATGAATGATGAAGCTCATGTCACAATAATTTTAATATACTTCTAAAATTATAGAACATAACCCATGCATTTCATATTAGGAGATCAGTTTTATGCTAAAAGATAGGGTGAAAACTGACAGAATTTTACACAATCTAAAATACAGGCATCAAAGAAATATCTTTAAGGTAGTCATATTTTATATATATATATATATATATATATATATATATATATATATATATATATATATATAATAAAATATATCTCCTTGAACCAACATGCACAATAAAGAAGGATGTAATAATGACTTCTATTAAGAAAGTGACAAAAATCAAGCCTTTAAATACTCAATGCAACATATTCAACAATGTAGCAATAAAAATTATAGATTCAAGAATTGCGCATGTATAAATATCATTACATAAGATACCTTTAGTATACCACTGACAAATGAATGTATGTTAGTCTATATATCTATAGCTATCTATTTATATATCTAATCTATATTTATCAATATATTTATATATGTTTAGGTTAAAAAGTATATTCCAAAATGATGGTTATTAGTTTTTTTATTCAGAGGAACATTAATAAGTAAGAAATAATGGCAGGTAAAAGGCAGAGATGATAGACAATTTAGTAAAGAATGTTAAATCAAAATAGATATATGCCTTTTAATCCATATGCATTGGCCAAGTCAGATGAAAAGAAAAACAAAAAGCACAAAGCCTCGAAACTTATTTTTATTTGTGAAAATACAAGACACAATGTACTCAGATTAATTTATTAACCAAACTTCTGCTAGACCGTTTCTTTTAATAAAAGTAAAGATGATGATTTCTATTATCAAGAGCTTGTCTGTTTCCTGTGCATAATATGACAACAATAATTCACTGTGGTGATGTAAATTGATATAATTGATAAGTCTAGTAGGCTGAGTGATGCTAGATGTTCCCTAATGTGCATGTTAGTATGATAAGGAACTATGACATATGTGTACATCTGTGAAGTGATGTTTTATAGAAAAGGAAGATACAAGTAAGGAATAAAGTTATTTAGACCCCGAACCCGTGTCCACTTTCCCTCCCAGGTCCCTCCATCGCCCTCCACTTGTGTGTGTGTGGGGGGAGGGGAACCTGGTCTGGTATTGGGTGAGGGAAAAGGAAAAGCCCTGAGTGCCAGCAGAAAAATGGAAACAGGCAATCTTGTGAGGTCTGAGGTTGGGAGGCCCTCCAGAATGCACCGGAGACCTGGGAGGTAACAGACTGTCAAGAGGCAAATGGAGAGGCCTTAGATGAAATGCCTGACAGTAGGAAAAGAGAACTTATAGAGCCTACCTCCAACTGGAAGACAGGGCATAAAATGAGGAGGGAGGCATCCCACAGTCACAACTCTGACCCTTAGTTATTCCTGTCTGAAAGAATTTCAGGGACAGAAATGGAGAGGAGCCTGAGTAAAAGAAGGTCCAGGGACAGGCCCAAAGATCAATCAATCCAGCTCAAGGGGAGGTCCCACGATTGGAAACTATCACTGAGGCTATGGAGTGCTCATAAAAAGGAACCTGGTATGACAGCATTCAGGAAGACTCAACAAGCAGCTGGTAGAGTAAGAGACAGACAGGTGTACCCTACCAATGGACAGAAGCAGCTGACACCTGTTGTTGAATTAGGTAAAGACTGAAAGAAGCTGAGGAAGAGGGTAAACATGTAGGAGGACCAGCAGTCTCAAATAATTTGTATCCCCAAGGCCTCTCAAACACTGGACAACCAAACAGGAAGCATATACCAGCTGATATGAGGCCACCAACACATATATAGCAGAGGTCTGTGTTCCTTCACAGATGATGCACCTAACTCTCAAGAGACTGGAAGCAGGAGGGAGTTTCCAGGTCCCGTGTTGTGGGGGGTGGGGACAACCACGTGGAGACAGGGAGAGTGGGGGGAGGTGTGGGATGTGGAGCATTACGAGGGTGGACAGGGTGCGGGGATAAAATATGGAGTGTAAAATAAATGAATAAATTAAAACAAAGAAAGAGAAAGGCCTGGGCAAATGGATGAATCTGGAGGACATAATCCTTAGTGAGGTAACCCAATCACAAAAGAAGTCATTGGACATGCACTCATTGATAAATGGATATTAGCTCAGAAACTTAGAATACCAAAGATACAATCTGCAAAACACAAAATAATCAAGAAGGAAGACCAGCGTGTGGATACTTCATTCCTCCTTTGAATAGGAAACAAAATACCCATGAGAGGAGTTACAGAGACAAAGTTTAGAGCTAAGATGAAAGGATGGACCATACAGAGACTAACCCACTGGGGATCCATCTCATAATCAGTCACCAAACTCAGACACTATTGCATAGGACAGCAAGTGTTTACTGAAGGGACCCTGATATAGCTGACTCCCACAGAAGTGGATGCTCACAGTCATCCATAAGGGGGAGCACAGGGCCCACATTGGAGAAGCTAGAGATAGAACCCCAGGAGCTGAAGGGGTCTGCAACCCTAGAAGAGGAACAACAATATGAACTAACCAGAACCCCCAGAACTCGTGTCTCTAGCTCCATATGTAGCAGAAGATGGCCTAGTCGGCCATCATTGGGAGGAGAGGCCTCTTGGTACTGCAATCTTTATATGCCCCAATACA